>OX377618.1:133283518-133431018 GCA_947397865.1 Polietes domitor
ATATTATCCTCTGCGTATGTGAAATCAGTAGGCAGCGGATTTATATGTAATATGATTTTATATTTTGAAGGAATTCCGACTTCACACAAATGATTTTCATGATAAAAAGATTCAGAAGCCCGATATTACCAATTTGATATTGATAAACAAAAATGGGATTTGCATAAACACCATTTGTCTACAAATCATATAAACCTATATTATCGAATTATTCAATGTGGCGTATGATTGATAATAATTAAATTAAGATAGTGAGATTACCATAATTCCAATCAATTCTGGAAGACATTTTTTGAAAATATGAAGGAATCGGATAAATCCTAGATATATTCCGTTTTCATTGATGCTTCAGGAACCATTAATTCAATTTAGATTTCGAAACTACAGAACACTCATTAATGTAGTGGAAACTCTCTCTTATCGATCCTTTGAATATTATCCGTTGCGTATGCATGTGATATCAGATAAACTTACATTGCCGAAGTATTCAATGTGGCGTATGATTGATAATAATTAAATTGATTTTCTCAGATTCATAAAAACAATCATACGTAGTTTCGAATGTGGCGTATGATTTATTATAATTAAATTCGGACATAGTAATCTATGTCTATAACCTTAAATACATCATTTCTTCAGCTGTGGAAGAAATTATTTGAAAATATGAAGGAATATGCGAAATTAATATTTATATATTTGCTTCTGCAAATATATATTTGTTGTTTGTCGCATGTGATACATTTTTAAAGCCAAAATGTTAAGTTAGGAAGAAATATGAATTAATAGGGCTTACATCCCTGGCTGGTCTTATACATATTTATTCCATACATATTACATATTTCTAGCTGAAATTTATAAATATTTTTTTGAGATGTTTTCTGTGGTTCGGATGGTTCTTTAAAATTCTGCCAACGTTCACTTTTTAATTATTCTTTGCATTTATTGTCATGTATCTCTCATAAATCTCTTCTGCTCCCTCCTCTAGGGTTGCCCCAATTTCAAGTAAATTATTTTTAAATGATCTCAGAATGCTGTTCACCAACATTTCTCCCCAAAAAAGGCACAAGCACAAGAAATCACAATTCCAAACACAATCCGGAATCATTAGTATCATGTGCTGGTTATTTAAGACGTCACTGAAACAAGTAAACGAAATATCCAAGCAGTGTAGTCGTAACAACAAATAAGCCAAGTTAGTAGTAGTAGTAGCAGCACCGTATACTGTTGTTAGCTGTTGTATTTTGTTGCTTTTGAGCCTAACACAGAAACGTGACTTGGTTACATATGACGGCAATTGGGCCATTTTTTTTGGGAGATGTAATGAAATGTTTTCTGTTGATAACATCTCAGCGTATAGAAAAAGTTGTGAAAAAATCTGATTTACAACGAATCGTCGAGGCTCTCTACAGAATAGATTAGAAAAATATTTGAGAGGACAAAATATAAATTGTCGAAATTGAAAATATACCAAAGGTGAATGATTTATTATAATTAATAAAGGCATTCCATCTGAACGTATAAGTGATAGCATTTGAATTAATATTAATCATGCGCAATATCGATACAATTAATATAAATCATACGCCATGTTTGCCAATGTAAAGAGTTTCTTTAATAAACTACTATGCACATTCTTCTATTTATTTTATAAATTACAATAGAAGTTAAATTGAAATTATGGGGACAAGGATAAGGGGGACGTTGTAGACAATATATATATATATATATATATATATATATATATATATATATATATATATATATATATATATATATATATATATATTGAATCAAAGGTGGGAATCATATCTACAACTACCAAGTCACCAAATATGAAAATTGAAAATACACCCTGGTGTATGATTGACATTAATCAAAAATTGTATCCTTACTGAACGTATAAGTTATAGCAATTGAATTAATATTAATCATACGTCACGTTGAATCAATTAATATCAATCACACTACATGTTTCCCAATGTACAGAGTTTCTTTGATAGAATATTGTGCAATCGTATGTTTATTTAATAAATTACAATAGGAAGGTGGGAATCATACACCAATTCCAGAACAACAGGACAAGATATAAATTGTCAAAATTGGAAATATACCCAAGGCGTATGATTGCTATTAATTAAAAAAGGTATTCTATCTGAACGAATAAGTGATATTAATTGAATTAATATTAATCATACTCCATGTTCCCCAATGCAAAGTGTGTCTTTGATAGATTATATGTGGAATCGTAAAAATTATGATAGAAATTAAAATCAAATGATTGTAACAGGCACAAGAATGATATTTTATATAATTTTTATACAAAAATTGAGTCGAAGGTGGACATTATACCTACAACCACCAAGCCACCAACTCATCTGCAGGGTCGAGAATAAGAAAAACATATTTCAGGACAAAATAGAAATTGTCAAAATTTAAAACATGATTGATATTAATCAAAAATGTTATTCCTTCTGAACGTATAAGTGACAACAATTGAATTAATATTAATCATACAACCACCAAGCTACCATCTCAACTCCAGGGAAAAAAATATTTCAGGGAAATATAAATTGTCAAAATGGAAAATATACCCAGGGTATGTGATTGTTATTAAACAAAAATTGTATTTCTTCTGAATGTATGTATAAGTGATAGCAATTGAATTAATATTAATCATACGTCATAATTATATCAATCATACGTCATGCTTCCAAAAAGTTTATTTGATAGAATAATATGTGAAATCATATGTTTATTTCTAAATCATAAATTGCAATGCTGGGTCCAAAGTAAAGGAGGACATTGTAGATCATTTTTATAGCAAAATTGAGTCGAAGGTGGAAATAATACCCATACACCCAACAAGCTACCAACTAGAGAACAACAGAAAATTTAAAATGTACACAAAAATAAAAATAAACCCATCTTGTATGATTAGTAGTAATTAAAAAAGTTATTCCATCTGAACGTATAAGTGATAGCAATTTAATTAATATTAATTATACGTCATTTTCATTCAATTAATATCAATCATACGTCATGGTTCCCAGTGTAATGTTAAATCTATATAAAATTGTTTTTTTAATTTATTAAATAAATAAAATATTTAATTTTAATTTTAAATCTAAATTTATACAATTTTTATAGCAGTACAAATACGTCGATGAACATTATACCTACAACCACCAAGTCAACTGAAAAATAGAAAAGATTGTCAAAAGTGAAAATATACCCAAAACGTATGATTGATATTAATTAAAAAGGGTATTCCATCTGAACGTATAAGTAATATCAATGGAATTCATATTATTCATACGTCACAATGACTCAATTAATATGAAGTATACGCCATACTACCTAATGCAAAGTGTAATCTTTTGTTTAGTTAACAAATTACAATAGAAATTAAATTGCAATGATGGAAACAGGTACAAAAATGACAGAGATTTTAGCAAAACACTGTTGACGTTGGGACACACTTCAATCTTGAAACTACTAAATTTCACTTTGTCTCAAACCTTGCCTCCCTTCCTTGGTGTAGCGCAGCCGAAACGCTAAAAGTGTTTAGGAAAAATAAAGTTAAATGCGCGTGTTTAGTTAAATTATGGCCAGCATTTCATAAATCTTTTGATAGCGGCACGAGTCATGTTCAACACAACGAACACCGCCCTGCTGTGCCACCATTCGACTCAACATGGTCATTATCGACATAAACAATGGCACAACGCCGTACATACATGAATGAACATGAACATGTTCATGAAACGAGCGAAAGTGGTTGGTTATCTTTTTCACAGAACGAAAGAGAACAAAAGTACAATTACATTACAACCAAGATATCCCCATGGAAGACTTTATCTTAAACAGAAGGAACCACAAAAAAGTCAAGATAAATCAAAAAGTACTGCAGCATTTAATGGATTTCCTTAAAGCGATTGGCAAAGAAAACCTAAAATCCAAAATTTTCTTATTTAACACAAACGACAATAACAAAATTCCTGGAAATTCATAAGATCACCAAACAATTCAAATTGAGCAAATAAATTGATATCGACAAACAAGTTAAACGAAACTAAACAAACGGTCAACGGGAGGAAGAAGAACATATATTTCCTGACGACACCATTCGCAGCACAAAGGAAAATCTTATTTGAAATGTCTCTACCACCTCCCCCCCCCCAAAAAAAAGTAAAGAACACAAAAACTTTGTGTGTAACAAATTTACAGTCCCTAAGGACTCACAAGGCAAAGGTGACGGCTTTGTCGTTCTCGGCATAAAGTGATTGCCGACAATAACAGCACGAAATAAAAAAGAAAACAAACAGTCGGATATTTTTGAATTGTTGGCTGCTTCGCACTATTCCACCAGCATCCCGGACTTGTTTGTATTGAAAACAATCTTTTTGTGTGTGGCCTATATTGTAAAGTAATCTCCCTTCTGATCTGACTCTTCTGTATCAGATTACAGGGTACTTACGAGAACAACAAGTTAAGGATATGTTGAATCGATGTTTGACTTGGATGAAGTCAATTATTGTCTGCAAAATTAAAAGTTTTTCTCTATGAAAGTTATTGAATCTAAACAACTTTTTATTATTCAAAAGTTCTTTCAATTTTAAAATATGGTTTGTTGTTTTACATGAACGTATAAGTAATATTAATTCATTGGATTGTTATGTGTCGTATAAGTAATAATAATTCAGGTCATGAGACGTATACGTAATATCATTGCAAATAATACCAATTAAGCTACAACATGGCTTGTGAGTATTTTAAATTGCAGTCTTTTCGGGAATTCCATCAAAGAATGTTTTCAGAAATATAGTTTTTTAACTGAATTTTTTTTTCAGCGGAACTCGGCATTATGCATTAATAATCAATAGGTTTTAATCAATATGTAATGATTTGAATAAGTAGAAAATTCTTCAGATATTGAATAACTTTTCATACAGAAAACCCTTAAAACACACATACACATCAATTATCTTCCATGGTTACTTTCATTATTCACAAGTTCTCAGTTAACGAACAATTTTAATTTGAAATGTGGTTTTACTTAAACGCATAAGTAATATTAATTCAATTAATTGCAATGTGACGTATAAGTACTAATAATAGTTTTAATTAGAATATGACGTATAAGTAATATTAATTATGCGGCTAATAACCTCTGTGGGATATTTATGCAAAGAAAGTTTTGAGAAATTACTTTTTTCAACTGAATTTTTTGAGTACTCCAGCACTTCTTTTTAAACTTCTTAATAATGTAAGTCTTCTTTATGTACGACTAATGAATAGTTTTTAATCAACATTAATTTTAATTCCGTCTTATGAACTTCTTCGTAGCAGTGATTTATAAAATTTTTCGGATATTGAGCCACTTTTCTTACAGAAAACTCTTCACATTCTGAATAAAATTTTCTTCACAATATGCTTCAAAATCAGAGGATATCTTGTGTTCACATTGGACACTTTGTAATGCAGTTTTATCTGATTTCACGTGCAGACTCAAAGGATAATATTCAAAGGATCGATTATAGAAAGTTTCCACTATATTAATGAGTCTTCTGTAGTTTCGGAACCTAAATGGTCCCTGAAGCATCAACGAAAACGAAATATATCTAGAATTTAGCGGATTCTTGTATATTTTCAAAAAATCTTCCAGAGTTGAAGGAGCTATAAATTTAAGGCTATAGACATAAAGGGTGATTTTTTAAGAGCTTGATAACTTTTTTTTTTTAAAAAACGCATAAAATTTGCAAAATCTCATCGGTTCTTTATTTGAAACGTTAGATTGGTCCATGACATTTACTTTTTGAAGATAATTTCATTTAAATGTTGACCGCGGCTGCGTCTTAGGTGGACCATTCGGAAAGTCCAATTTTGGGCAACTTTTTCGAGCATTTCGGCCGGAATAGCCCGAATTTCTTCGGAAATGTTGTCTTCCAAAGCTGGAATAGTTGCTGGCTTATTTCTGTAGACTTTAGACTTGACGTAGCCCCACAAAAAATAGTCTAAAGGCGTCAAATCGCATGATCTTGGTGGCCAACTTACCGGTCCATTTCTTGAGATGAATTGTTCTCCGAAGTTTTCCCTCAAAATGGCCATAGAATCGCGAGCTGTGTGGCATGTAGCGCCATCTTGTTGAAACCACATGTCAACCAAGTTAAGTTCTTCCATTTTGGGCAAAAAAAAGTTGGATATCATCTCACGGTAGCGCTCACCATTCACAGTTACGTTACGATTCGCATCACCTTTGAAGAAGTACGGTCAAATGATGCCACCAGCCCATAAACCGCACCAAACTGTGACTTTTTCTGGATGCATTGGTAGCTCTTGCAATGCTTCTGGCTGATATTCACTCCAAAATCGACAATTCTGCCTATTTACGTACCCATTGAGCCAAAAATGAGCTTCGTCGCTGAACACAATTTCTTTCTTTCTGAACTTTCTTAACAGAGCACGCATTTTGATAATAAAATTCAATGATTTTCAAGCGTTGCTCGTTAGTAAGTCTATTCATGATGAAATGTCAAAGCATTCTGAGCATCTTTCTCTTTGACACCATGTCTGAAATCCCACGTGATCTGTCAAATACTAATGCATGAAAATCCTAACCTCAAAAAAATCACTCTTTAGTAATGTCACAATCTTTATTTAATTATTATCAATTATACGCCACATTGTGCACTTTATCTGTTTAGCACGTGTACGTATTATTGTTATTTGTTATTTTAGTTATTGTCATTCATACGGCACAATGACGTATGAGTAATATTAATTTCATTGATATGACTCAAACGTTCAATTGGGAAAATCCTGATGTCAAAGACGGGTTTGAAGCAGATTTTGAAGCAGATTGTTTATTTTAGTTTTGTAAGTTTTTCTCAGCTACCGTGGAGTCCAAATCCGAAAAAGTAGTTGCGTCTACAAAGAGCGCCATAATTTCAACATGTATCCATAGATCTTTTACTTGTAAAAGAATTAGTAATTTTTTAATTAGCAAAAAGTTTATAATAGAAATGTAAATAATTTTTATAAGAATAATTTGCATTTTTTTAAATTTTTTTACAAAATTTAGTATTTTTTTTTTGAAGAAAAATTTGGTAACAGATTAAAAAATATAGTAAAATTTTAAAATATAGTAAAAGATAATAATAACACGAACAAATTCGAAGGTATCTACAGCCACCAACTCAACTGAGGGGGTACAGAAGAACTTGAAAATATTTCAAAGAAAATATAAATTTGAAAATATACTCAAGAAGGTATATGTTAGACAAGAATTGTATGTCTTGTGAACGTATAAGTGATAGCAAATGAATTAATATTAATCATACGTCCATTTGTTTCAATTAATATCAATCATACGTCAATCCAATGTAGAGTTTCTTTGATAGAATACTATGTGGAATCATTTGTTTATTTAATAATTTACAATAGAAATTAAATTGCAATGATGTGGATATAAATTTTTATAGCAAAACTGAGTCGAAGGTGGTCATTATACCTACAACTGAAACTGAAATATATTTCAGAGAAAATATAAATCGAAGGTCCACCCGAACGTATAAGTGATTGCAATGGAGTTAATATTAATCATACGTCACATTGAGCCAATTAATATCAATCACACGCCATGATTCCCAATGTAAAGTGGAATCTATGTGGAATCATTTGTTTATTAACTAAAAACTTAATCATTTGTTTATTAAATTAAATTAAAGATTAATTTCTTAAAAATATTACTATTTTATTTTTTGATTTTTTTAATTTAGTATTTTAAGAAATTTCCCATAATTATTTTAATATCGTTTTCGAGTTTGTAAAGATGCGTAATACATCACAAAATGTTACACGTAGCCCTTCAGTAAAGAGTGTTTTTGTGCATGATTTAATTTGCATCATTAATTTGAAATGAGGTTGTCTAGTTTATTTAGATCAACTTGTCTATGATTAACTTGTATTTCTACCTCCAAGTGGTCTTGAACCTTTTGCAATTTGATCCATCATTAATTTGTAATGAGGACGTATGAATGATTTAAATTAATTAATATCAATCATACGCCATGATGTCGTCAACATGACTTTTCAAACTACGCTGCACGTTTTTATTTTCAATCATCGTTTTTTAAGATTATACAGAGCTATCACTGAATAACATTTAGTTTAATTAGATCAACTTGTCTATGATTGTCTTATATTTCGAAATTCAAATGGTATTTAATTATTAGATACCTTTAATTAATGTCAATCATACGCCATGATTTGTTCAACATGACAGGAAATCTCTTTGTTTTTGTCTTGAATCATAAATTATCATTTGTAAGATTAGGTCAACTTGTCTGTGATTAAATAAGATTTCTACCTCGAAGTGGTATTTTATTCTCTTCGTTTCATTAATTTGTATTAAGCCGCGTATGAGTGGCATAAATTAATTAATATCAATCATACGCCGTGCTTCAAAAATCTTTGTGGTGCAAAAGATTGTCCAATGATCAATTGGAGAAATTTAAAAATAGAAAAAAATCTATTTTTTGTATTTCCGTCTCAACGAACTTCTTCAATAACTATATTTCTCTTATTATTTTCCCTAAGATAACATACAAAACGTTGTATGTTGACTTCTAGAAAATTCGTCCATATTTCGATGTTTATTCTTTAAGAAAATTCTAACGATTGTGGACATATTTCTAGCAGAAAGTATTGAAACTTTCCATTAAAGGAAATCCTGAAATATTGATGACAAATAGCATTAGTCGTCAGACCTAGTCAGTGGTGTTCTCTACGAGCAGTTGTTGTTATGGGGCGTATGAGTGATTTGAATGCAATTATCATATCAATCATACGCCATGATTTCTCAAATGTGTGTTTTTTTGTGCTCCATTTTATTTTGAAACATTGCCATAGTTATTCTCCGAAAGAATTTTGTAATTTTGAAACACTTCTTTCTGTATTTCTTTCATTTTTTATTACATTAATTGTCCACCACCTCTTCTTCTTTTGAATCCTTTATCATTCACCCTTTTTGAATTTGAAATAAGGCAAACAACCACCTAAGTGAGAGAATGAGAGACCTAAACTAATTAATATCAATCATACGCCATGATTCAGAAATCGTTGTGGTGCAAAGAAATATATATATTTTTTAATTTTGTCAACGATCTTCTTCAATAACTATATTTCTCTCATTATTTTCAAAAAAAAAAACAACAACATATACAACTTTATATGTTTGTATGTTTTATATCGTCCATATTTCGACATTTATTCTTCAAGAAAATTCTAACTATTGTGGACATATTTCTAGCAGAAAATGTAGCAACTTTCCATTAAAGAAAATCCTCAAATATTGATGGCATATATCATTAGTCCACGTATCTTCTGTTAATTCAATTAATATCAATCATAAGCCATGATTCCTCAAATGTGAATTAAAAAATAGAAAATTTTTCTAATTTTTACATTCGTGTCAACGAAATTGTTATTTATATTTATTTCATTATTTTCCATAAGATAACATAAACTATGTATGTGTGTACGTTTTTATGTTTTATATCGTCCATATTTCGATGTTTATTCTTTAGGAAAATTCTATTCTATTGTGAATTGGGCGTATTAGTGATTTTAATACAATTAATATCAATCATACGCCATGAATATCAATCGATAATATCAATCATACGTCAATGTGAGTTTTTTTGCTTCATTTCATTGTGATTCCATAGAAAAGTTGTTCTGCGAAAGAGGTTAGAATTTTCGAAAACTTTTTGTTTCACTTTTTTATTGCCTCATTTTTGCCAGTCCAGTCCATCAACCATCTTTTCTACTCTTGCTTAAATCCTTTCTTTTAAATATTTATATTTGAAAGTCTTTTCGCTTATATACGACTTTTACAATCAATTAAATCATTAGCTTAAGTCCCCGCTGCAGTTACCCCTGATTTTTGGCCACTTTAAGAGGTTTATTTTTAAAATTGATTTTAAAATCCCTTCATTACGTTTTCATTACTCGCCGTAATTTCATAACATTGGCAGACGAGGCAGTTCCCAGAGCTCATTTGCGTCCGCCCAGCCGTCCGTCCGTCCTCCGAGTAAACTGTTAATTTAGTATGTAAATGTGTAGGCAAACAATTACGGCAAATGTTTGTCTACACTTCAGTTCATATTTCTGTGTGGCTGTGTGTGTTGGCATTTCCATTTCCTTCCGTTCCCCTCGGAATAATCCCTTATGAAAAGTTAAGGGCGTAAAAATCAAATTTCTTGCTTCAGTGCCCCTTTCACGACGGTGAGCTGGATGAGGAGAACACACAACAATCACCACGTGAGTGTGAGTGAGTGAGGGATGTGCTCATTTCCCCGTCTGGGGCTTTGTTTTTGCTGGCTGGTGACAAATATTGTTGTTTACTTAATTTTTGCCGTTTATTTTTCCCCAGTTGAATGCCAGTCATTCTGTCTTCCCGGGGACACAATGCACGAGTGTTGGGGTGAGGGGGGGAAATGTTGATATTTCACATTAAATGTTAACTTTTACTTCTACGTACGAGTACTTAGTTCTGTCCCTCCGTCCATAAACACTTGGATTTTTTCTGTTCAATTTGTTTTCGTGTTGCATTGTTTGACTGTTTGCTGCGTAAACACAATTGTAATTAGCATCTAGGCTTTGGCGGCTCCGCCGCCGAAAAAACAATGCCAACATACCAACTCTCTACTCCAGGAGCATGGTCTGTCTGTCTGTCTGGTGTTGGAAGATTTACATGTTAATTACTTGAAATTATAAGAATATTTTAATTTTGTCATTGTGCGCGCCTGCATCTCTGGCCACATTTTCTGCTGATTTTTTAAAAAGTTTTTCTTTTTTTGGTCTGTTTCTGTTGGCGTATTAATTAAATAAACAATGAAATTTGATGATTTCATTAGAGCTGCTGAAAATTCGTATAAACTTTCCCAGAAAGAGGAATAATAATATTTTAGGCCGCAATTGGAGGTTAAAGTTGGCTAAATATTTGAAATTTATTTGCACAACATAGAACATGGCAGAAAAGCCGAACACTTTTAAAGGGACTGATCAAATGTTTAAAATTGGAAAATTGCTGTGAATCTGAGTAAATATTTGTGATGAAAAAATTCTCAGAAAATAAAAAAAAAAAACTGGGAAATATTAACTCTGGGATTTATATTGACTTTCTGTCGGATTTTTAATGAGTATCACCACCAGCCCATATCTCCGCCATTTTGTAACTTTTCCGATTTTTTTTTTAAATATTGCCAATTGATTAAATATCATTTTGCTGACTATAGCCCGAGCGTATGAGTAATATTAATTCAATTAATATCAATCATACAACATGATGATTTATATCCGACTTTACTTCTATTTATTAAGAATACACTATTGAACGCAAACAAATGACAAGTTTCTGATAGAGCGGTTTAAAAATAGGCGTTTAAAATGAAACTAGACCAGGACCTAAGGTTAAGGATTTGAGGATTTTTGAAACTTAAAAATCGTGCATTTTCGGATATATTTTAGAAATTTGCCCAAAGTTGAGTACTTTTCGTATTTTTTGTTTGATTTAAAAGAAAAGTAAAATTTGTATTTTATGTTTTCTTAACACTATTTTGTGCGAAATCTCAAAGATTTTTAATTTTTGCAGACTTTTTTCGAAAATTGAAAAAGCCTTTTTGAAAAATTGTATGACTTTGGAATACCTTTGCATTTAATCCTTTGAAAGCCTTTGATGAATAAAAATACATATTTAGAAAGGTTGAAGGGTTTACGTTTTTTGCAGGGTAATTTTTGCTTGCACCCTGGGAAGATAGGCTACATTTAGTGCAAAAAGTCAGATTTTTTAGTTCCAAAACGCGAATTTTCCTCATTTTTTCATTAATTCCAAAATTTTTTACCGGAATTTTTATTGAATTTTGGCTGATGGATTGGCTTCTGCTTCTGAACGACTGAGTGATATCAATAGGAATGCCTAGTGATTTGGGTGGCGTATGAGTGATGATTTGGATGGCGTATGAGTGATGATTTGAATAACATCAATCAGGCGGACATGGTGACGTATGTGTGATATTATAAAGAAAATAACAAGGGAATAGTCTAAGTCCTAGAAATTTATTTTGTGTGTATTGAGGCATAGTGATGACATAAAATCAAAACAAAAATATGGATAATTTCTTCTATTTTGTTCTTTTTACTAAAATTCCAATTTTCATCAAAGCACCTCTCTCAGTAGTACTCTCATTTTGGAAATATATCCGAATTAAATATAAATATAATGACTACAAATTTTACAAATGTTTCAAATGGAAAAGTCTCAAAAAAAAGTTGAGAAGAAAATAACTTTTACTAGCACCAAAAAAACCCACAAAAAATAGAAGAAAAGAAAGAACGGTGGGGAATACATTAAATTAATTTTTAATAGCTAATAATAAATTCCTAACAAGGAAAACAATGTGTAGGCGATTTTTCTAATTATGTTTTTTTTTTATTTTTTGCCTAAATAGCGAGAACCCCCTTTACAAACTTAAGGGTGATTTTTTAAAAGCTATAGGAAAGTTTTTCCAAAAAAAACACATAAAATTCAGAAAAATTCATGAAATCTTTATTTGAATCAATAGTACGGCCCATATAATTTAATGTTTGAAGATTATTTCATGCTAATGTTGACCTTGACTGCGCCTCAAATGGTCCATCCGCTTAGTCCAATTTTGGCTTACTCTTTCCAACATTTCGCCCGGTATCTCACGAATAAATGCTTCAATGTTGTCTTCCAATGCGTCAATTGAAATGCGGGCTTGTCTGTATAGACATGAGCTTTAACATAGCCCCACAAAAAATAGTCTAAAGGCGTTAAATCGCACGATATAGGCGGCCAATTGACCGGTCCCGAACGTGAAATAAAATGTTCACCGAACTCGCCTCTCAATAAGTCCATTGTTGCGCGTGCTGTGTGGCATGTGGCACCGTCTTGTTGAAACCACCTGTCATGCAAGTCAAGCTCTTGCATTTGGGGCAAAAAAAAAGTTGGATATCATCTCACGGTACGTTACGATTCGCATCATCTTTGAAGAAGTACGGTCCAATGATGCCACCAGCCCATAGACCGTACCAAACTGTGACTTTTTCTGGATACATTGGTAGCTCTTGCAAAGCTTCTGGCTGATAATTACTCCAAAATCGACAATTATGCCTATTTACGTACCCATTGAGCCAAAAATGAGCTTCGTCGCTGAACACAATTTTTCAGTAAAAAAGTGGATCTTCGGCCAACTTTCCAATAGTCCATTCACCAAAAATTTTACGTTGCGGTAGGTCCGGCTTGGTCATCATTAACACTGGCCGCCGATACAGCTGCGATATTTTCTTCAGTTCGCCCTCTACGTAAGCGTGTTGGTGGTTTAATGTCCAACAATGTAAATTTGGTGCGAAATTCAGTCACAATAGCCCGAATAGCCGCTTCAGTGGGTCGATTAAACTGACCATACAATGGAAGCGCGCGATGAACTTTCCTAACAGCGCACGCATTTTGATAATGAAATTCAATAATTTGCAAGCGTTGTTCGTTTGTAAGATGATTCATTCACGAAACGTGCGTCAGCTGTTTAAACCAGTGTTGCCAAAAAGATAATAGCTAAAAAATCACCCTTTAAAACAACCGAATATTTTGACTTATTTTATCATAGCTGAGCTATTGACGAAGAAATCAAGGCCTATATGAAGAAAATCTATAGATAAGTATGTAGAAGTCATGAACCTTATTGTCCCATTTGTTAGTGGCACCCATGAGGCCTATGGCGCACAGTGGGGATAGCTTCATACATTTGAGTGGAAAAATGTAAGGAGTGCTCGTAGAGTGATGAAACTTGGCACAGAGCATTTGCTGAACGTAATTAGAGAAAATATGAAGTGTCAACAAAATCGGCCACGCCCATATAACTTAAAATGAATTTTTCATACAAAATTGTTTATAACGCTCCGAATGTCTTGAAATTTTGCACAGAGTTTACAATAAACAAAATTGAATAATTCTGGAAATTGCAATCAATTCAATTCAAAATTGGCCACGGCCATATAACTCAAAGCTATTTGTTTCGCTCCGAATGGCTTGAAATTTGCTCAGAATTGACAGTTAACAAAATAATAAAAAAGCTCTGAAAATTTCATCAAAATCGACCACGCCCACAACATGCCGGCCATGTAACTTGACATGAATATTTCATACAAAATTCTTTGTCTGGAAATTTTGCATAAATTTAAAGAAATAAATAAAATGCCAAGAACCAAAACTGACTTACACTACATCTAGGCCTTTGTCGAATTTTATTAAATTCTTGCCAGCCAGATGGATGGTTGAAAAACAAATCCAGCCGCTACATAGAAACATGATCATTTATGTGTCATAAATTGTATGCATTTAATATGCACAACATACATCTCGGGATTCAAATCTAATTAGTCAGAGGAAAGCAAAGAGGCGCCAAAAAAGCTAAAGGTAACGAACAAGATTTTAAACAGGAAACGTAGCATGCCAACGGGATGTGTTGCCATTTGAAAATGCAAGGCCTACTTTTGGGGTGGTTTCAAAACACTTTTGAAAGTTACCTTGTTCTAAACGAAGTAGCAAAAGGGGAATCACAGCAATTACACGCTTTATATGTATATTATGATGATATAATTAAATTACAGATAAAAATAATTTTATTAACACATTAGGAACACATTTCGCAGCAGACTTTAAGGCGCACAAGACAATACATGAAAGTACTAGGACGGACAGTGGCAGCATGTGCCAATGGGTGATGTTGGGTTTAATAAAAAAAATATTAAAACAAAAAAGAGTCCTTACTACCTTTCCACCTTTCCTTAGGCAGTCGGGCAAAACAAAAAACACCTGGAGACAACGACAACAACATAACGCACCTCAGTTCTTTTAAACATCATCTGAACAATTGTCAACAACTTGAAATGAATCAGCTGTGATACACAGTTAGGCAAGGGAAACAAAAAAATTCTCGCAGATAAATTCGATGTCCTCGCAACGAGGGTTGTGCGATAATTATGGGGAAATGTAGTGTTTTTGGGGATCACCTGAGTTCCTTACAAATACTAGGGAAAATGGTTTTAATAAATGGCTAATATTTGTGAAAATTAAGATATGTATAATAGACTGGGTCATACAAAAAAAAGTAAAAAATCCAGTTACTCCACGGAAATAAAGTTCAATGATGATTTGCAAAATATTTCGTTCCTAGAAATATTAATTCTGGGATTTATATCAACTTTCTGTCAGATTTTTAATGAGTGTGGAGGTGACACAAGGTTTTTCAAAACATGGTCAAACTTAACGGCCCATAGCTCCGCCATTTTGTAACTTTTCCGATTTTTTTTTAAATATTGCCAATTGATTAAATATTATTTTGCTGACTATAGCCCGAGCGTATGAGTGATATTAATTCAATTAATATCAATCATACAACATGATGATTTATATCCGACTTTACTTCTATTTATTAAGAATACATTATTGAACGCCAAAAAATGACAAGTTTCAAGCGTTTAAAACAAAAATTGAAATTAGACAAGGACCTAAGGATAAGGATTTGAGGTATTAAACTTAAAAATCGTGCATTCGGATATATTTTAGAAATTTGCCCAAAGTTGAGTAATTTTCGTATTTTTTCTTTGATTTAAAAGAAAAGTAAAATTTATATTTTTTGTTTTTATGTTTTCTTAACACTATTTTGTGCAAAATCTCAAAGATTTTCAATTTTTTCAGGCTTTTTTCGAAAATTGAAAAAGCCTTTTGTGAGCTAAACTCTCCTGAAACACACACCTAAAAAATTATATGTTTCCCGTGTAATTTTTTAATGTTGCATTTTTGTCCAACTTTTTCTGAATTACTAGACTCTTGAAAGCACTTTAAATATAAATATTGATTCTTATCTTAGACTAACTTTTTGGTCGTCTTATTGAACGTTTAAAATATTTTTTTATTGAATTTTGGCCGATAGCAAATCCTTATTGTCCAAATCCTTAATTTCCAGCATTCCATCTAGAAAAGATAGAGATAGCTGACGGTAGGATATCAATTTCGATTGTCTCTCTCTCTCTTAATCCATGTCCCATCGCACAGTGCCTCAGAATAAAAATCCATCGGACAAAATTCAATAACATTTGTTCTAGTAAACATTTTAGATTGTCGTAAAAAAACTGAAATTACACCGAGGACCCAAATCTTATTTTGAGATATTAATATTGAGAATCGAGTATAAATGGATATATTTTAGAAATTAGTGAAAATTTGACTACTTTTCGTATTTTTTAATCTTAAAAAAAAGTAAAATTTTTATTTTTCAACAAAATTTAATAACTTTTGTTCTAGGAAACATATTTGAGTTGTGTAAAAATCGAAATTAGACAAGGACCTAAGGACTATTTTAAGATATTAACCTTGAGCATTGAGCTTTTGGATATATTTTAGAAATTAGCCCATAGTTGACTACTTTTCGTATTCTTCGATTTTAAAGGAAAGTAAAAATTTTTTTTGTTTTTATGTTTTCTTAACACTATTTTACTTATTTCTTTATAATGCGTAGAAAAAAATTATTTATTTCATATTACAGATTTTCAGAAATTGAAAAAAACGTAATTCCTTTTTTTCTATTTTGTCGAACTGTTTCTATCACATCTTAAGAGATTTTGCATTCGAATTTAATTTTATTAGGAATTGTGGTTTCTTAGCTTTATTATGGCGGCATAAATAAAGTTTGCTTGTAATATATATTTTTAAAAAATAGCTCTCTTGAAAAAAGTGCAAATATACAAAAATATTACAATTTTTCTCTTTTTGCTTTTTTTCTGCATAAATACGTAAATATAATGTTAAATTAACATAAAAATAAAAATATACAAATTTTATTTTTTTAAATCGAAAAATATGAAGAATAGTCAACTTAGGGTTAATTTCTGTTAGTATCTCAAAATAATCCTTGGCTCCTTGTCTAATTTCAATTTTTTTATAAAAATGTTTACTAGAACAAAAGTTATGGAATTTTGGAAATATGTTATACGAAAAAAATAAAATAAAAATTCTGTGCACTATGAACAACTCGTAAAATAATGTTAAATAAACATTAAAATAAAAATATAAAATCGAAAAATTTGAAAAGTAATCAATTTAGGGCTAATTTCTAATTTCCATTTTCAATGTTAACAAAAGTTATAGAATTTTGGAAATATGCTATACGAAAAAAATTTAATTTTTTTTCTGTGCTTTATGAACAAATCGTAAAATAATGTTAAAAAAAAAACAAAAAAAAATTAATTTTCTCTTAAATCGAAAAATATGACAATTAGTCAACATAGGTCCGATTGACCAACTTTAAATGTTAGCATCTCAAAATAGTACTTGGGTCCTAATTTCAATTTTTTTCAGAACTCAAAAATGTTTACCACAACAAAAGTTATTGCATTTTGGACGATGGAATTTGATTCTCAAACCACTATGCGGAGAAAAACTATTCCCTACCCGGCTTATTATGCCGGCCTTGTAAATGTATGGAGAACGACACTAACACCAACAACAACAGCAACGTCAAACACCAAATGTTACGACAACACGTGGCACAAATTAAATGTTAGCCACCCCAATACGTCTTGTTCCCCCACCACCCACTCACTCACTAGAATGTCTGGTGTGGACGAAGGAAAAAAGGCATGAAAGTAACGGAAACATACTTTTCAGACAAACTGAAAACAGGTTGGGTTGTGCAGGAGAGTGAGAAGAGCGTAGGGAGGGAGGCGAGGGAGGGAGTTGTGTGTGTGTGTAAAGGAATGTTGTTTAAATGTAATGCTTTGTATTTAAACACAGTCTCGCTCTCCCTTGTCCTCTCGCGCTCGCACTTGCTCTCCCCGTTAGAAATTTACTATGCAAGGGGTTTGTTGTTTGTCTGCAGATGTATGTGCGTGTGAATGTCTGTTTGCCAAATATCTCGTGTGTTAGAGTTCGGGCGTATGTGTGCTTGTGCATCTCTATCGTTATGTGAAGGAATGTGTTCCTTCGTCTTCTTGTGAGATTCGTTTCTCATTCAGAGAAATCCATGCTTGTATCTATGTAGAGATGTAGGCTTGTAGTTGAGTGTGTTGTTTATTGTGTGTGTGTGCGTATTTGTGTTGTGTTTGGAATAACTTAAGGCAGCAAAGATAGTGGAGTTGGAAGTTGTGAGTTGGGTAATAGGTGGTTGAGGGGGGAGGGGAAGGAGACGAACTCAAAAAGAGTGTTGCAGGGGTTACACGTGTGCGGAATTATTGCCGAACAAACAAGGCAAGCACAAACACAAATACAAACGCAATCACAAGCAATAGGCCTTGTGAACATGAGTAGCCAAGGCAGAGACAGCAGCAGTACCACAAGTTCTTCAGTCCTCCAGTCCTTGTCGAAGACAACCAACATTGTTATCGCACCAAGGAAAGGCAACCCAAGTTTGGTGTGTGTGTCTGTTTTTTTTTGGGGCAAAATGATCTTTTATGTTTTCTGGTCTTTGTTTTTCATTTCTTTGCGTTTAAATGTTGGACACTTAAAATAAACCAAAGTGCCCGTTAGTTTTCCTCTTTTTGCTCTCTTTGCGGGGTAGAGGAGGATGAGGGGGAGGTACAAGAACATTGTAACAAAATAAAATTAAATAGATAAGAAATGTTAAGTAAATACATGCGTATAATAGAAAACAATAAAGCGAAAGAAAACGTACTGCTGCCGCAAAAAGTTTGTAGATAGCTAAAAGAGCGGAGGCGTATACGCACTTATCCTCAACTAATTGAAATCACTCATATCTAGAGCTGGACTGGGGTAAGACTACATTACATTTGTGTAGTGGCTTAACTGCAGTAAGCTTGTGAAATTAGGGATTAACTGACATGGCAGACTTTCCCCAATTCACAAACTAATTCTTCTACAGATCTTATCTTAGCAAGAGAAAAGTACGAGAAAAAGCTCTCAAGAATCTAGAAATATTTTAAAATAAATATTTCTTACTATAATGTTCTATATGTTTACTATGTATAAAAACAGAATTGTTTGGAATCAGAGAAAATTCGAAAGAGACCAATTAATCCCAACAATCTGTGTAATTTTATTTAACGATAGTTCTTCGGAATCTATATTTATATAGGAAAGTTAAATTTAAAGAATGGTGTGACGTATAATTTTACTATTAATTAAGTCAATATCACTCATACGTCCAGACACAAATCCCCACAGTTACAAATTAATGATAGCGAATATTGTCAGCAGTTCTGGGATTTCTATAAGGAAACTCATGAAACATCAAATTGCAGGTCCAAAATTCAATAGCTTTTGTTCTGGTGGACATTTTTGAGTTCTGTAAAAAATGAAAGTAGTCATGGATTCGGATTAAGATATTAACATAGGAAATCGGACAGTCGGGTATATTTTAGAAATTAGCCCAATGTTGACTACTTTTCGTATTTTACGATTTTAAAGAAAAGTAAAATTTTATTTTTTTTTGTTTTTATGTTTTCGTAATATTATTTTACCCCTTTTTTGAATTTCATTTTTTCATATTACAGATTTTCAATTTTTCAGATTTTCAGATTTTGAAAGTTGAAAAACGTAATTTCTGTGGTCACAACCCTTAACAGCCTAACTCGAGTTAGGACACAATTGAGTTATTAGCACCATCGTATTCAGCGTATCTAAATTTATTTGCTCTAAATTTTTCATGTTTGTATCTCTTGTAGGAAGGCAATTAATCCTAAAAAACCTAATAGCTTAAGTTATTTTTCTAAATTACTGTTTTGGCATAACTGCCTAAGTCAACTGTAACTGTAATCCTTACAACAAATATAAACATTATTTTTTCATCATTGCCTAAATCAACTTAAGTCGTTAATCCAAAAAAACAAAGAAACAATTTTATTTTCCTAACTTGAGTTAAGCTCTTATTCCGAATTACAATTTCGTTTTTTGATAAACATAAATTGAGTTAAGGTCTTTCTTTCTTTTATTTAATCTGGAATAATAGCCTAACTCAAGTTGAACTTTTTGACTTTCTTTCGTTCAACAATTCATAAGAGCCTAAGTGTCTTTTTCGATAATATCTTTTGACTGCGAGAATAAACAACTATTTTTTTTTAACAACTAAGTAAAGAAATTCGTTTCCTTGGAATCTGTAGCAAAGTTTTCCAAAAGACACCTTCTCCTGATTTTCAGTGAAGATTCAAAACTTTAAACTCCTGTACTGAAAATATTGAAAAACAGACTTAGGCTGTTATGGGTTGTGACCACAGATTTATCAAACGTACTTTTTAATATCTCAAAACAATCCTGGGGTCCTTGTCTAATTTCAGCTCACTTGGAAAAACTTCTGGTTCAAAAAACCTTATATAGATGTCTGAAATAAAGGAAACTTATTTCAAATCCCCTCAAGTTCTTTCTCTTTTAAACAAATTTGCGCGCGCATTAGAATTATAAACAATTAAGGCACTTTAACGAAAGACGCATTGGGATTAAATGTCGCCTTTGTCGTCGTTCACGCATCAAATAATATTAGCAATTCACAATATAATAAAAACAAAAGTAAAAAGAGTTTGTTTAACAAAACAATTAAAAAACTAATTCACTACAATGTTATTGAGGAGCTAGAGGGTTAATTTTCCTCGTAGTGTTTGAAGTAATGTGACTGAACACATCCTATACTTAAAGTGTTTTCCTTCAGAAAATTGCTCAAATATCGATGAAAGACTTCCCGGAAAATAGTATTGACTGTAGATTTTGGTCATTAGATAGTTTTCAGTGATTTTTTGTTAAGAAATTTCTTCATTACTTGAATTTGAAGGTCTGAGCGTATGAATGATATCAATTCAATTAATATCAATCATACAACATGATGTCTCATATGAGCCTGAGCGTATGAATGATATTAATAAAATTAATATCAATCATACAACATGATGCCTCATGTGTTTTCAGCTGGCTTTTATTTTGAATATAAAGAACGTTTAACAATTTTCCTTTCTAGTTAAGTTAACTCCAATACAAACATTCCCATTTATTGATTTAGAATCTGAGCATCTTTTGTTGTCAGCAATTCTTCAGATTATGTGAATTACTCATATATTGATGAAATTGTCCTAAGAAAGACTTCAAAGAAACTTATATTTGTACCGTGGACTTTGTCTTTAGTGGGTGGCATTTAGTGATTTTTTCTAAAACCGCCGAATCTTTGCTTCATTAACTACATATTTGTAATAATAATAATTTTAGCTTATGGTTAAAGGAAATTTGCTCATATCTTGGCTGCATACTTTTTTTAAAAAAATTTAATGGTAATATGCGTTTTGGAACTAAAAACTGACTGACTTTACAAAAAATGTAGCCTATCTTCCAAGGTGCGGGCAAAAGGTACCCTGCAAAAACGGGGAACCCTTGACCTTGTATGTATTTTTTTCTTCAAAGGCTAGGTAAAGGAAAATATGTTGGCCCCCAAAGTCATACATATTTTCAAAAAGGGCATGTTTTTAAATATTCATTAACATAACAAAATATATCCGATTGCCCGATTTACATCGTAAATATCTCCTTGTCTATTTTAAATTTTTTACACAACTCTAAAATGTGTACTAGAACAAAACTTATTGAGTTTTGGTCGATGGATTTCGATTCTGAACCATCAGGCGATTTGTATAGGAAAATTCATTCGCTTTTTTACATCTTTGTTTTCATATTTGCCAATGTGTTTGTTTTTTCCAACAGTTTTATGAGCATTTGTTGAGGGTCCAGTTATAGATTTCATAACATCCACTTATCTTTCGCCAATAAAACACAAAAATATGGGTTTTGTGTTTTCTGCGCTGCGTTACTCTTACGACTCCAGCTTATTAGACTTTTGCGTATGTATGAGAAAAAATCCTTTTTTGTGTTTGGGTACCCAAACAAAGCGCTTGCCATTGTGAACACAAAATTACAAAAAAATTATTACCCACATACTTTAAATGCAATCATTTTGCCTGTTTCGTGCGTGCGCTATAGTAATGGCCTTTGGAGAGATAGCAAAGCCAACTGGAAATGACAAAACAAGTGCTTTTAATCGCACTCTGTCGATCCTTTTAACATGGCAGCACAAACATACATCTGTGTATGTGACTATATGTCCTTATCCTTATATCAATCCGAGTATATGCATATGTACATATATCCTATATTGGCTTTCGTTTTGTTATGAGATATATTTTTACGACAAATGTATAATAAAATGTTATTATTGAAAACATAAAGTATGCAAACTCATGTTTTTGCAACTTCCTAACAGACAACCACCCCCACCCTTCTCCCTCTATACATCTTCCCCCTCACATGCCATGGGATTTACAGATGGCGAAATGTGAAACATGAGATTGTTAACATGTTGTATTAGCCCATGTATCCATTTGTGTATATTTGTTGCCACTGCTGTGTTAACCTATTACAATCGCAATCTGAACACACTCGCATGTGTTGCCAACAAAATGGAATATTAAGTATTGGTAATAAGACAAAAATAATGTCATCCCTTGTAGTACATATATGGATGGAATCAAAATAAGGCCATTGTCTGAAATTGAGAATCTCGTCGTTAAAATTGAGGACTTTTTCCCAAATGATTATCCATTAATTCGGACACTATATTTAATATTTTAATATTTTAATATTTTAATATTTTAATATTTTAATATTTTAATATTTTAATATTTTAATATTTTAATATTTTAATATTTTAATATTTTAATATTTTAATATTTTAATATTTTAATATTTTAATATTTTAATATTTTAATATTTTAATATTTTAATATTTTAATATTTTAATATTTTAATATTTTAATATTTTAATATTTTAATATTTTAATATTTTAATATTTTAATATTTTAATATTTTAATATTTTAATATTTTAATATTTTAATATTTTAATATTTTAATATTTTAATATTTTAATATTTTAATATTTTAATATTTTAATATTTTAATATTTTAATATTTTAATATTTTAATATTTTAATATTTTAATATTTTAATATTTTAATATTTTAATATTTTAATATTTTAATATTTTAATATTTTAATATTTTAATATTTTAATATTTTAATATTTTAATATTTTAATATTTTAATATTTTAATATTTTAATATTTTAATATTTTAATATTTTAATATTTTAATATTTTAATATTTTAATATTTTAATATTTTAATATTTTAATATTTTAATATTTTAATATTTTAATATTTTAATATTTTAATATTTTAATATTTTAATATTTTAATATTTTAATATTTTAATATTTTAATATTTTAATATTTTAATATTTTAATATTTTAATATTTTAATATTTTAATATTTTAATATTTTAATATTTTAATATTTTAATATTTTAATATTTTAATATTTTAATATTTTAATATTTTAATATTTTAATATTTTAATATTTTAATATTTTAATATTTTAATATTTTAATATTTTAATATTTTAATATTTTAATATTTTAATATTTTAATATTTTAATATTTTAATATTTTAATATTTTAATATTTTAATATTTTAATATTTTAATATTTTAATATTTTAATATTTTAATATTTTAATATTTTAATATTTTAATATTTTAATATTTTAATATTTTAATATTTTAATATTTTAATATTTTAATATTTTAATATTTTAATATTTTAATATTTTAATATTTTAATATTTTAATATTTTAATATTTTAATATTTTAATATTTTAATATTTTAATATTTTAATATTTTAATATTTTAATATTTTAATATTTTAATATTTTAATATTTTAATATTTTAATATTTTAATATTTTAATATTTTAATATTTTAATATTTTAATATTTTAATATTTTAATATTTTAATATTTTAATATTTTAATATTTTAATATTTTAATATTTTAATATTTTAATATTTTAATATTTTAATATTTTAATATTTTAATATTTTAATATTTTAATATTTTAATATTTTAATATTTTAATATTTTAATATTTTAATATTTTAATATTTTAATATTTTAATATTTTAATATTTTAATATTTTAATATTTTAATATTTTAATATTTTAATATTTTAATATTTTAATATTTTAATATTTTAATATTTTAATATTTTAATATTTTAATATTTTAATATTTTAATATTTTAATATTTTAATATTTTAATATTTTAATATTTTAATATTTTAATATTTTAATATTTTAATATTTTAATATTTTAATATTTTAATATTTTAATATTTTAATATTTTAATATTTTAATATTTTAATATTTTAATATTTTAATATTTTAATATTTTAATATTTTAATATTTTAATATTTTAATATTTTAATATTTTAATATTTTAATATTTTAATATTTTAATATTTTAATATTTTAATATTTTAATATTTTAATATTTTAATATTTTAATATTTTAATATTTTAATATTTTAATATTTTAATATTTTAATATTTTAATATTTTAATATTTTAATATTTTAATATTTTAATATTTTAATATTTTAATATTTTAATATTTTAATATTTTAATATTTTAATATTTTAATATTTTAATATTTTAATATTTTAATATTTTAATATTTTAATATTTTAATATTTTAATATTTTAATATTTTAATATTTTAATATTTTAATATTTTAATATTTTAATATTTTAATATTTTAATATTTTAATATTTTAATATTTTAATATTTTAATATTTTAATATTTTAATATTTTAATATTTTAATATTTTAATATTTTAATATTTTAATATTTTAATATTTTAATATTTTAATATTTTAATATTTTAATATTTTAATATTTTAATATTTTAATATTTTAATATTTTAATATTTTAATATTTTAATATTTTAATATTTTAATATTTTAATATTTTAATATTTTAATATTTTAATATTTTAATATTTTAATATTTTAATATTTTAATATTTTAATATTTTAATATTTTAATATTTTAATATTTTAATATTTTAATATTTTAATATTTTAATATTTTAATATTTTAATATTTTAATATTTTAATATTTTAATATTTTAATATTTTAATATTTTAATATTTTAATATTTTAATATTTTAATATTTTAATATTTTAATATTTTAATATTTTAATATTTTAATATTTTAATATTTTAATATTTTAATATTTTAATATTTTAATATTTTAATATTTTAATATTTTAATATTTTAATATTTTAATATTTTAATATTTTAATATTTTAATATTTTAATATTTTAATATTTTAATATTTTAATATTTTAATATTTTAATATTTTAATATTTTAATATTTTAATATTTTAATATTTTAATATTTTAATATTTTAATATTTTAATATTTTAATATTTTAATATTTTAATATTTTAATATTTTAATATTTTAATATTTTAATATTTTAATATTTTAATATTTTAATATTTTAATATTTTAATATTTTAATATTTTAATATTTTAATATTTTAATATTTTAATATTTTAATATTTTAATATTTTAATATTTTAATATTTTAATATTTTAATATTTTAATATTTTAATATTTTAATATTTTAATATTTTAATATTTTAATATTTTAATATTTTAATATTTTAATATTTTAATATTTTAATATTTTAATATTTTAATATTTTAATATTTTAATATTTTAATATTTTAATATTTTAATATTTTAATATTTTAATATTTTAATATTTTAATATTTTAATATTTTAATATTTTAATATTTTAATATTTTAATATTTTAATATTTTAATATTTTAATATTTTAATATTTTAATATTTTAATATTTTAATATTTTAATATTTTAATATTTTAATATTTTAATATTTTAATATTTTAATATTTTAATATTTTAATATTTTAATATTTTAATATTTTAATATTTTAATATTTTAATATTTTAATATTTTAATATTTTAATATTTTAATATTTTAATATTTTAATATTTTAATATTTTAATATTTTAATATTTTAATATTTTAATATTTTAATATTTTAATATTTTAATATTTTAATATTTTAATATTTTAATATTTTAATATTTTAATATTTTAATATTTTAATATTTTAATATTTTAATATTTTAATATTTTAATATTTTAATATTTTAATATTTTAATATTTTAATATTTTAATATTTTAATATTTTAATATTTTAATATTTTAATATTTTAATATTTTAATATTTTAATATTTTAATATTTTAATATTTTAATATTTTAATATTTTAATATTTTAATATTTTAATATTTTAATATTTTAATATTTTAATATTTTAATATTTTAATATTTTAATATTTTAATATTTTAATATTTTAATATTTTAATATTTTAATATTTTAATATTTTAATATTTTAATATTTTAATATTTTAATATTTTAATATTTTAATATTTTAATATTTTAATATTTTAATATTTTAATATTTTAATATTTTAATATTTTAATATTTTAATATTTTAATATTTTAATATTTTAATATTTTAATATTTTAATATTTTAATATTTTAATATTTTAATATTTTAATATTTTAATATTTTAATATTTTAATATTTTAATATTTTAATATTTTAATATTTTAATATTTTAATATTTTAATATTTTAATATTTTAATATTTTAATATTTTAATATTTTAATATTTTAATATTTTAATATTTTAATATTTTAATATTTTAATATTTTAATATTTTAATATTTTAATATTTTAATATTTTAATATTTTAATATTTTAATATTTTAATATTTTAATATTTTAATATTTTAATATTTTAATATTTTAATATTTTAATATTTTAATATTTTAATATTTTAATATTTTAATATTTTAATATTTTAATATTTTAATATTTTAATATTTTAATATTTTAATATTTTAATATTTTAATATTTTAATATTTTAATATTTTAATATTTTAATATTTTAATATTTTAATATTTTAATATTTTAATATTTTAATATTTTAATATTTTAATATTTTAATATTTTAATATTTTAATATTTTAATATTTTAATATTTTAATATTTTAATATTTTAATATTTTAATATTTTAATATTTTAATATTTTAATATTTTAATATTTTAATATTTTAATATTTTAATATTTTAATATTTTAATATTTTAATATTTTAATATTTTAATATTTTAATATTTTAATATTTTAATATTTTAATATTTTAATATTTTAATATTTTAATATTTTAATATTTTAATATTTTAATATTTTAATATTTTAATATTTTAATATTTTAATATTTTAATATTTTAATATTTTAATATTTTAATATTTTAATATTTTAATATTTTAATATTTTAATATTTTAATATTTTAATATTTTAATATTTTAATATTTTAATATTTTAATATTTTAATATTTTAATATTTTAATATTTTAATATTTTAATATTTTAATATTTTAATATTTTAATATTTTAATATTTTAATATTTTAATATTTTAATATTTTAATATTTTAATATTTTAATATTTTAATATTTTAATATTTTAATATTTTAATATTTTAATATTTTAATATTTTAATATTTTAATATTTTAATATTTTAATATTTTAATATTTTAATATTTTAATATTTTAATATTTTAATATTTTAATATTTTAATATTTTAATATTTTAATATTTTAATATTTTAATATTTTAATATTTTAATATTTTAATATTTTAATATTTTAATATTTTAATATTTTAATATTTTAATATTTTAATATTTTAATATTTTAATATTTTAATATTTTAATATTTTAATATTTTAATATTTTAATATTTTAATATTTTAATATTTTAATATTTTAATATTTTAATATTTTAATATTTTAATATTTTAATATTTTAATATTTTAATATTTTAATATTTTAATATTTTAATATTTTAATATTTTAATATTTTAATATTTTAATATTTTAATATTTTAATATTTTAATATTTTAATATTTTAATATTTTAATATTTTAATATTTTAATATTTTAATATTTTAATATTTTAATATTTTAATATTTTAATATTTTAATATTTTAATATTTTAATATTTTAATATTTTAATATTTTAATATTTTAATATTTTAATATTTTAATATTTTAATATTTTAATATTTTAATATTTTAATATTTTAATATTTTAATATTTTAATATTTTAATATTTTAATATTTTAATATTTTAATATTTTAATATTTTAATATTTTAATATTTTAATATTTTAATATTTTAATATTTTAATATTTTAATATTTTAATATTTTAATATTTTAATATTTTAATATTTTAATATTTTAATATTTTAATATTTTAATATTTTAATATTTTAATATTTTAATATTTTAATATTTTAATATTTTAATATTTTAATATTTTAATATTTTAATATTTTAATATTTTAATATTTTAATATTTTAATATTTTAATATTTTAATATTTTAATATTTTAATATTTTAATATTTTAATATTTTAATATTTTAATATTTTAATATTTTAATATTTTAATATTTTAATATTTTAATATTTTAATATTTTAATATTTTAATATTTTAATATTTTAATATTTTAATATTTTAATATTTTAATATTTTAATATTTTAATATTTTAATATTTTAATATTTTAATATTTTAATATTTTAATATTTTAATATTTTAATATTTTAATATTTTAATATTTTAATATTTTAATATTTTAATATTTTAATATTTTAATATTTTAATATTTTAATATTTTAATATTTTAATATTTTAATATTTTAATATTTTAATATTTTAATATTTTAATATTTTAATATTTTAATATTTTAATATTTTAATATTTTAATATTTTAATATTTTAATATTTTAATATTTTAATATTTTAATATTTTAATATTTTAATATTTTAATATTTTAATATTTTAATATTTTAATATTTTAATATTTTAATATTTTAATATTTTAATATTTTAATATTTTAATATTTTAATATTTTAATATTTTAATATTTTAATATTTTAATATTTTAATATTTTAATATTTTAATATTTTAATATTTTAATATTTTAATATTTTAATATTTTAATATTTTAATATTTTAATATTTTAATATTTTAATATTTTAATATTTTAATATTTTAATATTTTAATATTTTAATATTTTAATATTTTAATATTTTAATATTTTAATATTTTAATATTTTAATATTTTAATATTTTAATATTTTAATATTTTAATATTTTAATATTTTAATATTTTAATATTTTAATATTTTAATATTTTAATATTTTAATATTTTAATATTTTAATATTTTAATATTTTAATATTTTAATATTTTAATATTTTAATATTTTAATATTTTAATATTTTAATATTTTAATATTTTAATATTTTAATATTTTAATATTTTAATATTTTAATATTTTAATATTTTAATATTTTAATATTTTAATATTTTAATATTTTAATATTTTAATATTTTAATATTTTAATATTTTAATATTTTAATATTTTAATATTTTAATATTTTAATATTTTAATATTTTAATATTTTAATATTTTAATATTTTAATATTTTAATATTTTAATATTTTAATATTTTAATATTTTAATATTTTAATATTTTAATATTTTAATATTTTAATATTTTAATATTTTAATATTTTAATATTTTAATATTTTAATATTTTAATATTTTAATATTTTAATATTTTAATATTTTAATATTTTAATATTTTAATATTTTAATATTTTAATATTTTAATATTTTAATATTTTAATATTTTAATATTTTAATATTTTAATATTTTAATATTTTAATATTTTAATATTTTAATATTTTAATATTTTAATATTTTAATATTTTAATATTTTAATATTTTAATATTTTAATATTTTAATATTTTAATATTTTAATATTTTAATATTTTAATATTTTAATATTTTAATATTTTAATATTTTAATATTTTAATATTTTAATATTTTAATATTTTAATATTTTAATATTTTAATATTTTAATATTTTAATATTTTAATATTTTAATATTTTAATATTTTAATATTTTAATATTTTAATATTTTAATATTTTAATATTTTAATATTTTAATATTTTAATATTTTAATATTTTAATATTTTAATATTTTAATATTTTAATATTTTAATATTTTAATATTTTAATATTTTAATATTTTAATATTTTAATATTTTAATATTTTAATATTTTAATATTTTAATATTTTAATATTTTAATATTTTAATATTTTAATATTTTAATATTTTAATATTTTAATATTTTAATATTTTAATATTTTAATATTTTAATATTTTAATATTTTAATATTTTAATATTTTAATATTTTAATATTTTAATATTTTAATATTTTAATATTTTAATATTTTAATATTTTAATATTTTAATATTTTAATATTTTAATATTTTAATATTTTAATATTTTAATATTTTAATATTTTAATATTTTAATATTTTAATATTTTAATATTTTAATATTTTAATATTTTAATATTTTAATATTTTAATATTTTAATATTTTAATATTTTAATATTTTAATATTTTAATATTTTAATATTTTAATATTTTAATATTTTAATATTTTAATATTTTAATATTTTAATATTTTAATATTTTAATATTTTAATATTTTAATATTTTAATATTTTAATATTTTAATATTTTAATATTTTAATATTTTAATATTTTAATATTTTAATATTTTAATATTTTAATATTTTAATATTTTAATATTTTAATATTTTAATATTTTAATATTTTAATATTTTAATATTTTAATATTTTAATATTTTAATATTTTAATATTTTAATATTTTAATATTTTAATATTTTAATATTTTAATATTTTAATATTTTAATATTTTAATATTTTAATATTTTAATATTTTAATATTTTAATATTTTAATATTTTAATATTTTAATATTTTAATATTTTAATATTTTAATATTTTAATATTTTAATATTTTAATATTTTAATATTTTAATATTTTAATATTTTAATATTTTAATATTTTAATATTTTAATATTTTAATATTTTAATATTTTAATATTTTAATATTTTAATATTTTAATATTTTAATATTTTAATATTTTAATATTTTAATATTTTAATATTTTAATATTTTAATATTTTAATATTTTAATATTTTAATATTTTAATATTTTAATATTTTAATATTTTAATATTTTAATATTTTAATATTTTAATATTTTAATATTTTAATATTTTAATATTTTAATATTTTAATATTTTAATATTTTAATATTTTAATATTTTAATATTTTAATATTTTAATATTTTAATATTTTAATATTTTAATATTTTAATATTTTAATATTTTAATATTTTAATATTTTAATATTTTAATATTTTAATATTTTAATATTTTAATATTTTAATATTTTAATATTTTAATATTTTAATATTTTAATATTTTAATATTTTAATATTTTAATATTTTAATATTTTAATATTTTAATATTTTAATATTTTAATATTTTAATATTTTAATATTTTAATATTTTAATATTTTAATATTTTAATATTTTAATATTTTAATATTTTAATATTTTAATATTTTAATATTTTAATATTTTAATATTTTAATATTTTAATATTTTAATATTTTAATATTTTAATATTTTAATATTTTAATATTTTAATATTTTAATATTTTAATATTTATTAAATTATTATTAAAAAGGACCAAAAATACCCTTATATTGATGAGCTAGAGGGTTAAAATGTTCCACAAAAATTTCGCTCGTAGTGTTCTAAGTAATATTGCTGAACACATCCTTTGCTTAAAATGTAAGAATTTCTAATAAAATAATTAATATAATAATTTCCAAAATCAAAATAAAAGAAAAGAATTGTAAAAACTTTTAAAAATCTAACCAGGCTTTAGCATACCACTTCCACATTTTAAAAATAATTGAAATTACCTTCAAAACAATGTATAGCAGATTAAATTTGTTTAAGGTTTTCAGGAGTTAGAGGAGATTGAATGAACACGCCTTTTTCAAAATAAAAATCATATTTGTTCACTGTTATATTGGTCATAACTCGTGAATTTTTTTCTATTTTTGTTTCCAAAAATACATATAAAATATTTTTAAAAAGAAGAGTAAATACACTAACTTTCGAAACAATACATTTAACTTGACAATATAAGGAATGTGTGGGAAATTTCAAGATCCTAATACAATCCCTTTAATTTTTTTTTCGTCAGACATTATAAAAACATTCCATTGTGCCGAATTTTCCATCCGCTTATTCCAGAAGTGTTTGTGAGTATAAAAATTCGCGTTATTCCGTAAGATACAAACCTATCTATTGCCTACCTATTGCATATTTTAAGGCGTGCTTGTTCGATTAATGCTAAAAAAGGACTCTTCCATGCTTTAAATGCAGCTATGTCTTTGTATTTTTATATTTTTATTATCAGTCAAATAAAAAAATCCGACTCAAAAGACCTCTGGCAAAAAACCCCTAAAATTTATGCCCTAAAACTATGTAATTGGTCAAGAAAAAATCCCCAAAAGTATGCTTGCAAAAGAAAAGAAGAACAAACGAAATTGCTTTTAAATCAGATTAGAAACAGAAAAAGAAAAAAATTGAAACAAAAAAATTCCTAGAACCCAAAAAAACCCCAAAACCTTACCAAAAATTCAATTAGGCTTAAACGCAACCAAACATACACACACACTTCCACACACTCTGACAAAAGACACAAAGTTGTCACACAAAAGTTGAGGGACATGGAAACTTTTCTTTTAGTATTATGACAAAAAGAAGCAAACCCTTTTTGGGGGTGGGAAAGGTACTGTCCCACCCCCCCCCCCTGCTAAAGGTGAGAAACCAAAAATGTGTTATGTTTAAATTAAACTTTCCTGGCACCACAATGGAAAAAAGGACAATGAAAATGAAAATGATGCCATCCTTTATGAAAAAAAAAAGAAAAACAATATAAATCCTGTAATATGACTACCACCACAAAGGGACAACGGAAAACAGACAATTTCGTTTTCCTGGCCGCAGATAATCTATAAAAAAACCAACTCTGTAGCTATTGTGTGTTATAAGCAAATATTCATGTAGGGCCGCTACATTTGTCTGAGCATTTCCTGGCCAGAGCCACTCACTGTGACTTTAACTTGATTTCAAAATAAATACAGGAATTGTGAAGGTACCCTCGATTTCCCTACCCTGAAGACAGGCAGCTTGGGAGTGGTAGCGGAACCTAATGATAAATGCAATCAAGCGTTTTAAATAATGGTAATGTTGCCACGTGTATCCCCGGGGAGGCTCATCACTCCAAGTCGACTGCAAACACCCTAGACCTACCTCCACCCACAACAACACCCCTGGCCTGGTCTGTGACAGCCACCACACCACCCACATTCCTCCCAAGTAACAGACTAGTCGATTGTGGCCTTAAAGGATAACACGTAGTAAGGAAACTACGTCGCTGCGCATCTCAGCTCAGCTGTTTCTCGTATAGAGGCTCTATGCCATATGTGTGTGTGTGTGAAAAACGTAAACAAAAACAGATTTCTCGGTCTTTGTTTTCCTCCTTTCTCCATTTTCTGTATATGTGTATGTCTAGATACTGAAAATCAAAACAAAATTAAAGAGGAAACCACCAGCCAGCCATTCAGCCTAGTGGGTTTCTTTGTTATGGCGCAGCAAAATTTATTTGGTTGAAGCCTAAAAGTCTACCATGATTTGTGCTTGTGGATGGAGAATGAAGAGAGAGTACTCGCTCGATTTCTTTCTCTTCTCTAAAGAGAACGACAGGCTTTTTAAAATGACTCGAGAGCAGATAAACACACAAAAAACGACCTACCCTGCGCCTAAAAGTATACACACAAATTTTGCGCCTTCTTTTCTATTTTTTTTTGGTGAGGAGGTGGTATGAGTTGAAAATTCAAAACAAACTCTAGTAACGTAGAAAAGAGAAATCAAAACAAAATCGTTGAAACGCATTTAAGGCACCATAATGGCGAGAAAGTGTTTGGCACTCAAAAAAAAAAAAGATAGACCACCAAGTGGCCAGAAAGAAAGTAAATACGCATTAAATTTTTAGTATGGTCTTTAAAGCAGGAATATTCGTTAAATTTGCTCAATTTTGGAACACATTTTCCTCACTTTGGCAGTTCTAGTAAACATTTACGAGTTCTCTAAAAAATTGAAATTAGACAAGGACACCAGGACTATATTACTAACGTTTAAAATTGGGCTATCGGATACATTTTAGAAATTAGCCTTTTCGTATTTTGCGATTTTAAATAAAAGTTAAATTTTTTCTTTTAATGTCTTTTATGCTATTTTACTTTACTTATGTTCATAATAAGCAGAAAAAAGTTATTTTTTTCTATTGCAGATTTTCAGATTGAAATTGAAAAAAACTTCTTCTTTTTTCGATTTCGTCGAACTATTTCTCTTACATTTTAAGATTACTTGATTTGTTTTTTTTTTTTTGTTTTAGAAAAAGTGGTTTCTCAGCTTTTTATAGCGTTTGTGCCAATAATAATAAATATTTGAGGAAAAATTCCTTTTTTGAGAAAATTTGTGAATTTGGTCCAGCATAATTTTTTTCCCTCGAAAACCTTTGAAACGTTCATGATTTTGCCAAGAGTATTTAAAAAAAATCATAAAAATAGAAGCCTCACTTCACCACTTCCAAAATCACACGGTTGTTAAAAAAGACATCTTTACTCTATGTATGTAACTTTATAGTTTCCAAAAAATTATTTAATGTTATTATTTCGAAATAAATTTGTAAAAAGTCTAAAAAATTAACGTTCACCTTCAGTTTCTTAAAATCAATTAAAATTTCCTTCCAATATCAAGAGTTACAGACTAAATGAACACACCTTTTTGGAAGAAATCGTAATTTCATCACAATTAAATTTGTGATTTCTCTCCAAAAATACGCATAAAATATAAAGCTTTAATTCTGCTTGTACTTTTAAGCTTTAATTCTGCTGTGAAGGCGAAAAATTTTGGATCTTAAATATTAGTACTTTTCCTATCAAAATTATACGGACATTTTGGCTGTAGCTGGAATCAAGAAATTTGCAAATGGTAAGTCAGCACTGAGGGAAATTGTTTCTACCTAACAACGATAGACAATGCACCTGATATCTAGGGCATATTTTTGAAGATGGATTGTTTTGTATTTATATAGACTATTGATATTAGAATAATAAAGCTTTGTTATTTATTTAAAACAATGCGCATAATGCACTTCTATTTAAAGTCGACAGATTCTAATCTGCCAGTAACGCCTTTTTACTTGTTTTATTTTATTCTGCCTCTGTGCATACAAAAAAAATACTTTTGTAGGTCTCGCTCACAATTTTTTTTGTTGCCTGGTGTTATTAATTAGAATTATTTTGATTTTTTTCTCAATTTGAAAACCCCTAAAAATAATATTTTTATAAATTTGGTAAGGTCTTTAAAGCAATTTCACCAGGAATATTCATTAAAAGCAAGCCCTTGCTTTTATTTATTTAAATAACACATTTAGTAAGAAGTAAAACGCCACTTCGTTTTTAAAAATCCGCCAGAGTTATTGAAACAAAAATGTTGCAAAAATACAAGTTTTGGTTAAATCTCAGTTCAAATCGCTCATAATTCTTAATTTAAGCAATGGCGACCATTTTAATAAAATAACCCCAATTTTGGAACACATTTTCCCCACTTCTGGAATTCGGGTGTTTTTTTTTAATTGAAAAATCTGGTAATTTTTTCATTTTTAAGTATTTTTATTGGATTTTAATTTGCAAAATTTTGAAAGACCATTTTAATAAAAAAAATCCCCAATTTTGGAACACATTTTCCCCACTTTGAGTATTCGTTTTTTTTTTGAAAAAAAAAATTGAAAATTCTGGTAATTTTCAATTCAATTCGTAAAATTATGAGAGATCATTTTAATAAAAAAATTTGGAACACATTTTCCCCACCTTGGGAATTCTTTTTTATTGAAAAAAAAAAAATTTAAAATTTGGTATTTTCAATTTGAAGTATTTTTTATTGGACTTCAATTCGTAAAATTATGAAAGACCATTTCAATAAAAAATCGCCCATTTTTGGAACACATTTTCCCCAATTTGGGAACTTGGGGTTTTTTTTGAAAAAAAAAAATAAATAAATTTGGCAATTTTTTCAATTTTAAGTATTTTTTATTGGACTTAAATTCGGAAAATCATTTTAATAAAAAAAAATTTGGAACACATTTTCCCCACTTTGGGAACTCGGGGGTTTTTTGAAAAGAAAAAAAAACATGAAAATTTGGTAATTTTTTCAACTTTAAGTATTTTTTAATGGACTTCAATTCGTAGAATTATGAGAGACAATTTTAATAAAAAAAATCCCCAATGTTGGAACACATTTTCCCCACTTTGGGAACTCGGGGGGTTTTTGAAAAAAAAAAACATAAAAATTTGGTATTTTTTTCAATTAATTCGTAAAATTATGAGACAATTTTAATAAAAAAACAATTTTGGAACACATTTTCCCCAATTTGGGAACTCGGTTTTTTTTTAAATTAAAATTTGGTAATTTTTTCAATTTTAAGTATTTTGTAATGGACTTCAATTCGTAAAATTATGAGAGACAATTTTAATAAAAAAACCGCATTGTTGGAACACATTTTCTCCACTTTGCGTACTCGTGGGTTTTTTGAAAAAAAAATGAAGATTTGGTCATTTTTAAGTATTTTTTTATTGGACTTCAATTCGTAAAATTATGAGAGACCATTTTAATAAAAAAAATCCCCAATTTTGGAACACATTTTCCCCACTTCTGGAATTCGGGTATTCTTTTTAATTTAAAAATCTGGTAAATTTTTCATTTTTAGTATTTATTATTGGATTTCAATTTGCAAAATTTCAATAAAAAACCCAAATTTTGGAACACATTTTCCCACTTTGGGAATTCGTGTTTTTTGAAAAAAAAAATTAAAATTTTGTATTTTTTCAATCTTAAGTATTTTTTATTGGACTTCAATTCGTAAAATTATGAAAGACCATTTCAATAAAAAAAAACAATTTTGGAACACATTTTCCCCAATTTGGGAACTCGGGGTTATTTTTTTGAAAAAAAAAAATTGGTAATTTTTCCAATTTGAAGTATTTTTTAATGGACTTCGAGTCGTAAAATTATGAGAACACATTTTCCCCACTTTGGGAACTCGGGGGTTTTTTGAAAAAAAAAAATAAAATTTGGTTTTTTGGTTTGGTTTTGGTCAATTTTAAATATTTTTTAATGGACTTCAATTCGTAAAATTATGAGAGACAATTTTAATAAAAAAATCCCCAATGTTGGAACACATTTTCCCCACTTTGGGGACTCGGGAGTTATTTGAAAAAAAAAATCGTATTTTTTTAATTTTTAAGTATTTTTTATTGGAGTTCAATTCGTAAAATTATGAGAGACCATTTTAATAAAAAAAATCCCCAATTTTTGGAACACATTTTCCCCAATTTGGGAACTCAGGGGTTTTTTGAAAAAAAAAAAATGTTTTTTGGTTTGGTTTTGGTCAATTTTAAAAATTTTTTAATGGACTTCAATTCGTAAAATTATGAGAGACAATTTTAATAAAAAAAATCCCCAATGTTGGAACACATTTTCCCCACTTTGGGGTTTTTTTGAAAAAAAAAAATTAAAATTTGGTATTTTTTATATTTTAAGTATTTTTTATTGGACTTCAATTCGTAAAATTATGAGACAATTTTAATAAAAAAAAAAATTTTGGAACACATTTTCCCCATTTGGGAATTCGTTTTTTTTAATAAATACAACTTGGTAATTTTGGACTTAAATTCGTAATGAAAACCCCTAAAAATAATATCTTTATACAAGTAGTATTTTTTTATCAAAGAATGTGTTTAGGAAACGTATTTTATTTATTCGAATTACCCCCTTAAATAGACTTTAATTTTAATAGTATTTAACTATAAAAGCTAAACCTTTGGCTTTTATTTAAATTGAACGTTGAAAAGGCGTCTCATCAATGTCCCAAAATCCGCCCTAATGATCCACAATTTATATACGTTGATTATGTGGCCCATTTAGGAATTAAAGCCATAGATCCTTTAATACGATTTTACCTAAACAATGTTTCGCAATACTCTGCGAGACAATGGTTTTTTCGTTTGACAGCAGCAGCAGCATCAAATCCCTTGAGTTAAATGAAATTATCATCAAAAGTTATTACGTTTTTAACTCAAATTCAAGCAATAAAATCAAATTTAAATGGAGCACTGAAAAGTAGGCTATAACTGGGCTCTCCCACAAACTCTCTATCTCCCCTTTCAGTTCTCTTTTTAAGACCACAAGCCTTAAAGTATGCTCTTGATATATGTGTGTGTGTTTTCTTTTTTATTTCCCACTTTCTACCATATTTTCCCAATTTCCTTTTCACACAGCCTTTCGTAATAAACAAAGCCAGCCTACCAGCGTTCAAATTCCCAGAGCGGACATGCGTTTTAAACTGGACCTTGAACTCAATCTGAGTGGGTTGAATCCTTCCACGAAAAGCCCACCATTTTAAACAGAAAACTGTCTGAGCGTTGAGAGTAAAAGGAGAAAAGTTTGTTTACTACAGTAGGCCAGTAGGCTTATATAATCGTACTCTTAGGAATTACTGTCGACTTTTCAATGGTAGTGGTGTGCCAAAGACTCTTAAATGAGGTGGAAAATGTGTGGGAAGGGAGGGGAGGGCAGTGTTATGGAATTCCCTAGATTTGTTTCAGTGGGCCGTGAGGGGAGAAACAGAGAGAGAGTATGGGTCCTTTGGTGTGTATACAATGATGAACTTTCACTTTTTACGGCCATTGACATTATTGTTACGAAAATGAAGGCATACTTTTAGGCGAGAACACTAACTACCAATGTTTTAGCGTGAGGAGAGAGAGGAAGAGTAGGAGCGAGAGTAAAAGCGTAAAATGAAGTCTGAGGATATGTTTTGAAACAACAAAAACAAACGGATTTGCCCAAGATAATAAACCATAATCCACCCCCCCCCCACTACCACGCACACACGAACTTGTCAACAATTTTAGAAAGAAAATGAAAATAACAAAACAAAAAATTGTCTTAATACCAGAAAATCATAACACACATTTTTATTAGCTTTTCTCTAAGTAGTTTGATTATTTCGTTTTATGGCCCAGCCATTAAACTTTGCGCTTCAATGTATGCCGCCGAGGAAAGTCAAGCAATTTTCGATTATTTTCCTCTTTCCGATATAGACATCCACCCGCAAATTGCTCACACTTCCAAAGAAAGAAGGAAAAGAAGAACGAAAAAAAAAGAAAAATCAAAACAAAAAACTTCGGCGCGTGTTGCCATAAATTCAACTCACACTCTACATTTGGTCCACACACAGATAGACACAGACACATATATTAATGTATGTTTCGTTTGCCCTGATATAAAAAAGACCTAACTCCTGTTTGTTGGCAAATCGAGATTTTTGCTTATTTCAACAAAACACCACAAGTTCGGTGATAATTAACAAAAAAATCGATTTCCTAAACAAATATGAGTTAAGTCATTTTTGCACTTGGGTAGGTTATGTTACTTTAACAAGGATGGCCTAAAAATATGCTACACACACACACAACCAAAGTTAACATTTTTATGGCCGTAATTTTAGGCGCGTTTCTACCCTACCACTCACTGTAGTGGGTGGTGGGCTGGAGCAGGAAATATTACCACAACGAAAGAAAAAAACAAACCGGATACAAAATCAAACCAAAATAAAATATAAAACAATTTCAACGAAATTCTATAGAAAAAACACGACACTCCTACGCACAGTGTTTTGGGTACAAAGAAGGAAATAAAATGTGATTTTTTTTGCTCTCAAGAGGGCCTTGAATTAAAGTTTACTTTCTTCATTAATGTTGTGCAGCACAAATTATATTTCTAACCTCAGTCACAGTGGCGTACTGAAGGGTGAATTTGTTTGCAATATTCAGCAGGAGTCGTCGAGATAGTCCAATATTCTAAGACAAGAATACAAAATTATTTTTAAAGTGCTGGACAAAAATGCAACATAAAAAATTAAAATCGAAACACACGATTTTTAGAGGTGTTTTCAGGAGTATTTAGCTCACAGGTGGCTTGACCTAGGGACGAAATATTTTACAAATCACCATTAAACTACCCAAACTTTATTTCCAAGGAGTGAATGACATTTTTTTAGTATGGATCGCGACACAGGCTTATATATATGCTATTTTCTTATTTTGAATTACTTACCCTGCAAAAAATTGGAAGTACTTCTGTGGGTAGCACATTTTTAACGCATTACAAAATCCAAAAGTGCATATTTCCCGCTTTTGAGGAAGTTCTTTTAAACAACTTGCAAAAAAGTTGATAATATGTTGATATTCCGTAAAATTTTACTTATAGCATTTCCACAAGTGAGAACGGAACGAATTTTACGTATGTGCTCACACATGTAAGGTGTCCGCTTTGCACCTAGAAGGTCTCGGGTTCGAATCGCGGCTCGGGAAAAAGAACTTTTTGTTTTTTTTTATTAGTTTTATAAATAAACAATGTTTAATTTTATCAATTTAAAATTTGTTGCTTCCAAATACAAATTTTGTGTTTTATTAATGTAATTCAAATTAGGAATTTTTGATTGGAATAGAAAAGCGACCCTATAACGGTAACGAATTTTTAAGTATGCGGTCACAAAGGTAAGGTGTCCGCTTTGCACCCAGAAGGTCTCGGGTTCAAATCGTGGCTCGGGAAAAAACTTTTTTTATATTTTTCTTATTAGTTTTATAAATAAACAATGTTTAATTTTGAATAATTTTATCAATTTAAAATTTTTTGCTTCCAAAAACAAATTGTGTGTTTTATTAATGTAATTCAAATTAGGAATTTTTGATTGGAATAGAAAAGCGACCCTATAACGGTAAAGAATTTTTAAGTATGCGGTTACAAAGGTAAGGTGTCCGCTTTGCACCCAGAAGGTCTCGGGTTCGAATCGTGGCTCGGGAAAAAACTTATTTTTATATTTTTTTATTACTTTTATAAATAAATAATGTTTAATTTTGAATAACTTTAACAATTTAAAAATGTTTGCTTAAAAATACAAATTTATTGCTTTTTTAATGTACTTCAAATATTTCATATTTTTATTAATTATCTGTACTACATAATATCAGTACTTAATTTTACTGATATTATATGTCAATTTATTTAATACTAAATTTAATTAGTATTTATTATATTTATTTGCGTTATATATTAGTTCATATTATTTTGTTAATAAATATTTTGTTAAGTTTCCTATTGTCAGTTCTACCGAACTAAATGAATTGTTTTAGTTAGAGAGGATAGTTGAGATGGTTAGAGTGCCGTGGTAGCAACCAGAAGGTCCGCTGTTCTACCCCCGGTAGCGGCGGATTTTTTAAAACGGAAATGAAAACTAGTGAAAGAGTGCTTCCTTTGCAACACTTTAAAATTACTTTTAAGTCTTTCGAAATAAAGAACTTCTCTCCTATGACAACTCCAAGTTAAATTCATTGGTTAAGATCCCAATTTTCACTACTTCCGAATCACAAGATGAACATCTTTTTCACTTCTGTGGGTGCTCTTTTTTGCTGGGAAGTGAAAAAAATATATTAAAAAAATAAATTAAAAAATATTTAGTTTTTCTTATAGCTGGAATATTAACGAAGAAAACTATTTTTTTAATATTCTTTCTTTTTTTTTTCAAAAAAAAAAAATCAATTTTTTGAAGACTGTTCCATGAACTACTACTTCTATGTGAAAGCGAAATTCGCAAAATTTGCAGCCCTCATAAGTACATTAAGCAGGCGTGATCATGCCTGACAAACTCCATTTTCGTAGAAGAATGGCCCTAAGTAAACCTCTACTCCAAATTGCGCATATGGTTGTATTCTTTTGTCAATGACTCTCTCATGAATTTTTCTGCGACAATTTTGACTATTAACGAAGCCATCAAGATGGAAATGAGGCTCATTGAAGCTCATTTTTTCCGAAAATTCTTCACTATTTTTGTTAATGTTTTTCAACAATGAAAACAAGCCCTGTTTTGAAAATCCTGAGTTAAGATTTTATTTTCCATTTTCTAGAAATTTCATATTTCTACAGTTTGTGTTCATTCCATTGTTTTGAGTACGAAACACTGTGCCCACTGCCTCACAGACAGCCAGTCAGACAATTCGCTGCAAATGCTTCAAGTGTTCGAGGCAAATCGGGGGTATGGAGACATTTTAAAGAACCGAAAATGAGTAACCAAACAAACAAACCGAAAATGAAGTTCCCTGTGGGAGGGAAACACAAACACACACACACACACCGACACACAAATCTGTAAATGTTTATGGGTATTAAAAGCCTAAAGCCAGGCAGCCGAGCCGGCCTGTATATCGAGAGGGAGACAACCCACAGACACTGGGGCACGGGCAACATGGCGGGACACTAGTGGAAGGAGTGTGCTAAGAACGAGGGGTAGGTCTACACGTGTCAAAACTGCCTAATCATACTGCCAAGCCAAAAAAAGGAGAATAAATGAAGGCCCTCAACACGAAGAAGAAGAAGAAGAGGAAAAACACGGAAACAGCAACATCAACACCCAAACACTTCAACACTTAAGTGCGGTGTATGCGTGTGACTGTGTGTGTGGGTGTGTGTTTGAATGAGCTGGTACTCCTGTGCGTGTGTGAAAATTTCAGGATTATATATTAAATGTCTTATTATGCAAAAGAAAAAAAAATATTTCATGAAATTCATTCATTCACTCACTCACTAAGTTATTCTCCAGCTGATTCCCTTCGCCCTACGAGTTCGCATAAATTGTTATGCTGGGTCGTTCTTACACTTGATAGTCTCTAAAACCAAGGCAAGGGTGGTATGATAAGAGTGCAAGAAGAAAACTATAAATTATATCTATTTTATTTTTATATTGTTTTTAAAATGTAGGAGAAAAACACTGAGTCTAATCGAAGGACCAAAAAAGGGAAAATAATCCCACAAATACACGCAGATGATCTTTGATTTTTGAAATCACTAAAAAAGGGGCCTTTGTTTCTAAAAAATACTCGCGAATCTTCTGAATCTCAAATGCAACAATTTTGCCATTTTTATTAAAATTATTAAATAAAAATTTTATGTTGGATGCCTATTTATTTATTTTTCTTTTTTAATTTTTTTAGATTTAATTTTTTTTATTTTTTATTTTTTTTTCTTAAAAATCTTATTTTTCTTTAAAAATTTATTTTTTTTTATATTTTTTCTTAAAATCAACATACAAAATTTTTCACTGATATTTTTTTTGTATTTTTTTTTTTCACTAAAATTTCGATTTTTGTCGAATAATTTAATTTTTTGTACTCTTACATATATGGACATATGTATAAGTCCGATTGCTCCCAATTATATGTTCAATTAAATGCAATTATGATGGCTAACAATTTTATGAATTTCACTTTCATCTAGAACAGTCTTAAAAAAATTAGAAAAAAAAATATTTTTTTTTCAGAAAAAATAAAAATAGAACAAAAAATCGAAAAATTTAATTGCTAACATTATAACGACGAAAACAATCTGTCCATGTAAAAGATTATGACCCTTTTTCTAGACGCAAAAGAATTTTTGAGTAGAAATCATGATTTTGTAATTTCTTAAATAGCGTGGAAAGGCCCTCTGTAAATTAAATCACGGAACAGTTAGTTTTTTTTCTAATAGCTGGGAACTTAAGGAAGAAAACAAGACCTAATTGAACAAAGTCTATGAATACATGTAGAAGTTATGGCCCTTATTGTGAATTAATATCAATCATACGCCCACAGGGCACCGATATGTATTTGGACAAGAAGATCCATAACATCTACATTTATCTAAGGATTTTCTGCATAAAGGACTCGTTTTCTTCGCTAAGATTCCAGCCATTAAAAAGTTTAAACTAAATATTCTGTTATTTATTCTACCTTTATTGTTCTATTTAAGCACAAATTTAAAAAAAATCATAATTTAAAGAAAAAAGTCAAAGAGAGCCTTAATTTCCGCATTTGTTCGTAGATCTTTTACATGCAGACACTATTTTCTTCGCCATAATGTTAGCTATTAAAAAATATTCTTTTTTCGATTTTGTTCTATTTTGTTTATAGATCTTATTACCTTCGCTAAGATCCCAGCTATTTTAAATTATTATTGTTATTTAATTTACAGCGGGCTTTTTCGCGCTATTTAACCACAAAATTTAGGAAATCATTAGTTAATGAAAAAATCTCTTTTGTGTCTACAAAAATGACCTACATTTATTCATAGATCTTTTACTTGTAGACACTATTTTCTTCGCTATTAAAAAAATTAAAAAAAAATATATTTGTTCCGATTTTTCTATTTTTTATAGGTTTTTTTTCGTGCCACCAAAAAATAATTTTTCTTGTAATTTTTTGGAGACTCTTTCCAAACCACTATTTCTATGTGAAAGTGAAATTCACAACATTAAATTATAGCGTGAAAAGGTCCTTTATAAATTAAATCACAGAATATTTAGTAATAATTAATAATAGCTGCGATCTTAAGGAAGAAAACAAGTCCTATCGGTAGAAAATCTATGAATAAATGTAGAAGTTATGACACTTGTTGTAGATTAATATCAATCATACGCCCACAGGGCACCGATTTGAACTTGTAAAAGAAGAGCCATCTATAGATCTTAGTTTCTTCCTTAAGAGCTCAGCTGTTATAAAAGAAAACTAAATATTCTGTTATTCAATTTACAAAGGTCAGTATGTATTGTTTTATTTAACCACAAATTTAGAAAGTCATATTTTTTAAATTCTTATGATGAATCAGCTTAGGAGGAAACTTTGTGACCCTTACATTTCTAGTATAGGATGTGTTCAACAATATTATTTAAAATACTATGAGGAACATTTTTGTGGAACATATTAACCCTTTAGCTCCTGAATATAGGGGACTTTTTGGCCCCTTCTAAACAAAAGTGTAAAAAAAAAACGCTAAAACAAATTTTACGGGTCAAAATGTTCTAAAAATATAAGCCATAAGAATCTACTCTGAAGTCTTTGAATACCTCAAAACTCAAACTAAACTTAAATGCAAGAAATATGTGAAAACTTTAAATTCAGGGTTAGGGTTAATTTCGCAGTTTTTCCGAATCGGTGCTAAACTCTTCCATAAAACTGAACATTAGGGGATTGGTGTGAATGGGAAAAATATTCTACGTCAAATTTCACTATAAGTCACCGAACAAAAGAAATATGTAGCTTTATTAAATATAAATAAAATTGCAGTGCCAAAGCAAATTTTAATTGATGAAAAAATGGTCACTGTTGGCATCCATCGTTTACACACAAAGCGGTTGAGTGTAAACAGACCCCATAAGTTTCTATACGAATTTCTCTCCATGACCACTTGTGGCCTCATTAGTTTCTATACGAATTCCGCCCCATGACTATTTGTGCTGGGCAGTATCTTCAAATTGTACCTTCAAGTGTAAACAGGCCTCACTAGTTTCTATACGAAATGCTCTCCATTGCCACTTGTACTACACAGAACCTTCTAAACTTCTGTGGTTCCTTATCAATACCATACCCCAACGGTATTGATATTACCAAACAGTCTTTATTAAATGTGTCCTGCACCCTTGTGCCTATTAAAACACCCCCTCGTAAGCCACCATGGATTAAACCATGTAAACCGGAAGATATTATCACAAAATAACCACGGACGGGTGTTTAAGTGTGTTGAATTTCTTAAAATTTGACAAGTTTCCTTTTCCCTTGCGGTATTTTTTTCCTTTTTGGGGAGCATGAACGCTACCGAAAATTGATAGGCTTTTATGCAGAGTGGCAAGAAGAACGAAATCTCCCCCCAGTTTTCAATTTTTAGGCTTTTTTAAGATTGGATTTTTCACATATCAATAACAAATAAAATAAATATTGCGTGTGTAGAGTCAAGCCATATGAGCCTTACCTTAAGCCCCCAGGAAACGATAGAGTGGGGGAAAAGGGGTTGTAATAAAGGTGCTGGTGATGGCGATGATGGTGGTAAAGAGGAAATGCTAAATAAATATAACATTTAAATGGTTATTAAACATGCAACAAAGGTGGCTGGCTGACAGGGGAGGCCCTAACACAAGAGTGTAGCTAAAGGCTTCGTGGAAGGATATGAGTTGGGAAGGGTGGGAGGGGGGCATAATATCAACTCTGCGTTAGTTAAAAACTCAATAATTGGAAATTTATTTTGGGCAAACATGATTTGTGTATTATTTGTTCACGATAATATACCCCAGAATCAGAGTTGAAACATAATTATATTCATAGCCTGAAGGTATACAATGCCCCTTCGGGATAGGCAATATATTTTGTTAATTAATCAACCATCAAAGTAAGATGACAAAGCAAGAAATCAAAGGAAGACAATGTTTACATTTCGAAAGGCCAATTAACAAACTGTTTATTTTTTAGTAGGCAGCCTTGGGGTATGGCAATCAATCCCCAATATTTATATGCCCCCCGCCCCTCATGTACCAACCAAACACTTTAAAGCCTATCATCGGCCACAAATCATTTTCAAAAAAGAAAATTTTTGATTGACATAATATATTTTTGGAATTGTTTGGATTGTAGACCAAAACAGACCCCTATATTGAGGAGCTAGAAGGTTAAAATGTTCCACAAAACTATTCCGCGCAGTGTTTTAAGTAATATTGCTGAACACATCCTATACCTGAAAAGTAAGGATCACAGGCCGATTCATCGTAGGAATTTGTGGTAAAGCCTTTTGCACAAAAGGGCCCAAAAAGTCCCCTTTAATGCATAGTTAGAGGGTTAAAAAAATTGACATCGTAGTGTTATGAGTAATACTGCTGAACACATCCTATATTTAAAATGTAAGGATCACAAGGTTTCCTTCTTTCCGCCAATTCATCATATGAATGTTTGGGAAATGGGGTATTTTTTACACATTTGCACAAAAGGGTCCAAAAACATTTCTATATTGTGGAGCTATAAAATGTCGCTCGTAATGTTTTAAGTAATATTGCTGAAAACATCCTATACTTGAAACTTAAGGATCGCAAGGTTTCCTCCTTTCCGTCAATTCTTTATAAGAATGTTTGGGAAATATGGTATTCTTTGCCCATTTGCACAAAATGGACCAATATTGAGGAGCTAAAGGGTTAAAATGTTCCACAAAAATATTCCTCGTTGTGTTCTAATTAATATTGTTGAACACATCATATACCTGAAATGTAAGGATCACAAGGTTTCCTCCTAAGGCCGTAAGAATGTGTGCTAAAGCGGAGATGTTTCCCTTTTTGCACAAAAGGGCCCAAAAAGAGTCCTATATTGAGGAGTTAGAGGGTTAAAATGTTCCACAAAAATTGTCATCGTAGTGTTATGAGTAATACTGCTGAACACATCCTATATTTAAAATGTAAGGATCACAAGGATTCCTCCTTTCCGCCAATTCATAATAAGAATGTTTGGGAAATGGCGTATTCTTTACCCATTTGCACAAAAGGGCCCCAAAAGACGCCTTCATTGAGGAGTTAGAGGGTTAAAATGTTCCACAAAATTGTCATCCTAGTGTTCTGAGTAATATTGCTGAACACATCCTATATTAGAAAGGTAAGGATCACAAGGTTTGCTCCTTTCCGCCAATTCGTCACAAGAATGTTTGGGAAATGGGGTATTTTTTACACATTTGCACAAAAGGGCCCAAAAAGTCCCCTATATTGAGGAGTTAGAGGGTTAAAATGTTCCACAAAAATTGCCATCGTAGTGTTCTGAGTAATATTGGTGAACACATCCTATATTTAAAATGTAAGGATCACAAGGATTCCTCCTTTCCGCCAATTCATAATAAGAATGTTTGGGAAATTGGGGTATTCTTTACCCATTTGCACAAAAGGGCCCCAAAAGACGCCTTCATTGAGGAGTTAGAGTTAGAGGGTTAAAATGTTCCACAAAAATTGTCATCCTAGTGTTCTGAGTAATATTGCTGAACACATCCTATATTAGAAAGGTAAGGATCACAAGGTTTGCTCCTAGGCCGATTCATCATAATATCTGCGCAAAAAATTATTACTTAAAATGCGCGATAATACGATTTCCATGCCCTGGAGTGGTCCCACAAATACAAAATTGAACAACCTGTTTACTTTCTAGTAGGCACCCTAGGGGTGCGACAATCAATCTCAAATATTCATATGTCTACCAAACACTTTAAAGCCTATGCCAGCCACTATTTATTTTCAAAAAAATAAAATTGTTGACAATCACAACAAAAATATATTTTTGGAACTATTGTATTTGTCTGACTGTTGTTATGGGCGGCTTCTGTTTTTTTTTTTTGGTTTTAGAAAACTCGTGTTACGCCCATTCAAACACGTGTACGGCAGTTTTTTTTTTTCTTTAGCCCCATGATGACATTAGCTAATTAATAACATCGTGTTTTTTTTTCGTCGCACAGAAGACAACAAACTAAAATCTCCAAATTTGCTATTTATGTTCGTTCGTTCCAAACAGAGAATATATATTTATATTTATATATATATTTTAAGAAAATGGCTAATAAAAATTTGTTTATTTTGTTCCTCTCATTCGACCATCTCTCCGCCCTCCCCTCTTAATGTGTTCACATGACTCGAAATGATCGCTGCTGCCATCACTAAAATCATGTGACATCATAAAAATATGTTTTTTCCAAAAACCAACACAAGAAATATTTAAATATTGCATGAGATTTTTTAATCATAACATACGGCCATTGAGACTAACGATGACAAACGAAGCTGTTTCACTTCATTTACTAAAATATTGTCTATGGAAAAAATGTTTTGAAAAGGCTTAAATTGGTCAGTTGGAAAATGATCATGACGATTTTATGACACAACGAATATTTAAATATATAAATATTCGATTGAAAAATAAATAATTAATTAAATCAATAAGTAGTTAGTTAAATAATTAAAATAAATAAATAATTACAGTAATTTAATAATTAAATAATTTTGGAATGAAGATATTTGGAAGTTTTGACAACTACAAAGATACAAAAGATAGCATTTTTCACAAAATTGTTTTAATTACTTATTCGCACCCTACGCTAGCGTTGTAAGTGTCAAATTAAAGAGAAGAATATCTGTTAAAAATACTTCTACTGACATGTTTCTATCTGTATTTGTTTGGCATTAACGACCATTTGAAATTTTTTTTCTTCTTAAAAAATAAATTATGAATAAACTAAGGGAACTTTGAAATGATTGTTAATGCTAAACTCATTTAATTATATTATTGAAATAATTATACAATAAATAATAAATAATTAAAATAAATAAAAAATTACAGTAATACAATAATTAAATAATTTTGGAATGAAGAAATTTTGAACTTTTGACAACTACAAAGATAGCATTTTTCAAAAAATTGTTTTAATTACTTATTCGCACCTACAATAGGGATGTAAGGGTCAAATTAAAGAGAAGAATATCTGTTAAAAATACTTCTAATGACATGTTTCTATCTGTATTTGTTTGGCATTAACGACCATTTGAAATGTTTTTCTTTTTAAAAAATAAATTCTTAAAATTTAAATTTAAATTCTTAAAAATTAAAAAATAAATAAGGGAACTTTGAAATGATTGTTAATGCTAAACTCATAAAGAAAGCCGCATGAAATTTAAAGTATTTTTAACAGAGACTCTCCTCTTTAATTTGGCACTTTTAACGTTATCATAGTGAGCGAATAACTATTTAAAATAATTTTTTAAAAATTGTATCCTTTGGAATATTGTAGTACTGGATGAGGAAATGAAAAACTAAAAACATCAATTAACTCCAAATGGCCTACAGTTAGTTTCATACGTATATTATGTGGTTCAAACGACTTTTTTCAAAATTGTGTAATCAATATATTTAGAATGGAGAACGTTTGTGGTGAGCCAAGGGTATCCCCTAACGAGTATGAAAACCAAAGAAGAATAAAAAGAAAGCTATGAAGACAGTTTACCCAAAGATATGCAACAAAAAAGAAAACTTTTGTGTCCAAAAAAATTGTGTACAAGTCGAAAAAAATTATTTTTTGTTTCTGAATTCCTAAAAGCAACACAACAACTTTTTATGAATATTTTTTTAATTTTTTTACTAAAATTTAAATTTTCGCCGAAAGTTTAATGTTTGTACTCTTATATTAGAAATATAAGTCCGATCAGACTCGCTTATATATCACAGTGCAACACGAAAAAAAAATAACCATATACGGACACCGCTACATGATAAAAGACCAAAAAAAAAGACCCGTGTTTTTTTTTTCCCCCAAAGTCATGCACTTTTTTTATGGGCCCCCAGAGATTTGAGGCCTCGGTGTAATTTTTGGAAAAAAGTGATCATATTCTCAGGCTCATATCTTGCAAACCGTTCGGAATTTTGATTTACTCTCTGAGGCAAAGTTCTAGCTCTTGTCATAAAGAACAAAAATTGTGAACATATAAAATCAAAAAAACTTCATCTTCAAGGTCAAAATCGCAAAAAACTTAAAAAAATTCGATTTTTTTTAACCTTTTTTCCCCTGTTCAGGTCCATAGGTAGCAAACCGTTGAAAATTCAGGGAAACAATAAACTACAAAAATGTACCTAAGATCTCAATAAACAACTTTTTAGAGCATATTAACTTCCTAGGAATGACTCTTAACACAGTGTAGGTAGGAAAAAAATATCTTGCAGGACTGTTTATGTTAATGGTCAGTACGACTACAGTGCGAGCTAGAACTTTGCCTCAGAGAGTAAATCAAAATTCCGAACGGTTTGCAAGATATGAGCCTGAGAATATGATCACTTTTTTCCAAAAATTACACCGAGGCCTCAAATCTCTGGGGGCCCATAAAAAAAAAGTGCATGACTTTGGGGGAAAAAAAAACACGGGTCTTTTTTTTTTGGTCTTTTATCATGTAGCGGTGTCCGTATATGGTTATTTTGAAATGACTTCAAAAATGTTGCACAGTGTATTTAATTAAAGGTCATTATGATGGCAACAAATGTTGCGCATAGAAACAGTGGTTTAGAAACTGTCTGCCAAAAATTGGGAAAAATTGATTTTTGTTCAAACAAAAATATTTTTTTCCCAAAAAATCACAAAAAAAAAAGAAAAAAATTGAAAAATAGATTTTGTTCAATTTTTTAATAGCCAACATTATAACGACAACAAATAATGGCCCTAATGAAAAGGTCAATGGATAAATGAAGAATATATGCCGCTCTTTGTAGCAGCAAAAGATTAAAAAAAATAAGATTTTCTAAACTTGTGGTTAAATAGCACGAAAAATCCTTTGTAATATAAATAACAGACTGTTAGTTTAATTTATAGTAATAAATATAATATATATAATAATATAATTAATTATAATATATATATATACCTTAACGAAGAAAACAAAATATTTTTTCCGATTTGTATACCCTCCACCTCCAGGATGGGGGTATACTAACTTTGTCATTCCGTTTGTAACACCTTGAAATATCGACCTGAGACCCTATAAAGTATATATATTCTTGATCGTCATAAAATTCTAAGACGATCTAGCCATGTCCGTCCGTCCGTCTGTCCTCTCTGTTGAAAGCACGCTAGCATCTAAACCAAAGGAACAGCTAGAACGTTCAAATTTTCCATAAATGCGTCTTATAGTCGTAGATCGGTTGGGATTGAAATGGGGCAAAATCGGCCCAAAGGGAAAAATTTTTCCCTCACAAGGACTAAAAATACCCATAATAATCCCCAATATTTTAGCGTATTTAAGCATGTTTATTGAATATGTCTGTTTATATTTGCTTGATATTTGGTATGCGCATTCCCCTTATAGAAAAAACGTGCACCATAATGTGATTCTTATTTGTAGGGGGTGAAATGGGGCAAAAAAGGGATAAAAATGGTACATATTAAACGACAACAGCTACAAACACGAAATTCGGTGTGTACATTCCTCTAATTGAGTAGATACATAATATAAAAGTATTTTTTCCAAATTCGTACTTTTAAGGGGTAAAATGGGAATAGAGGGATAAAAATGGTACCAACCAAACGGCTGTACCTAGAATAATGAAATTCGATGTATACATTCCTCTGTTTGCATAGATAAGTAAAATACACGGATTTTTCGAAATTCGTACTTTTTGGGGTTAAATTGAAAAAAAGGGATAAAAATAGTACCAATCTAATGACCGCAGCTAGAGTCATGAAATTCGGAGTATACATTCCTCTGAGTGTGTAGACACGGAAAATAAACTGATTTTTCGAAATTCGTACTTTTTGGGGTTAAAATGAAAAAAGGGGGTTCAAATAGTACCAATCAAATGACCGCAGCTAGAGTCATGCAATTCGGAGTATACATTCCGCTGACGGAAAATGAACGGATTTTTCGAAATTCGTACTTTCAAGGGATAGAATGGAACAGAGGGATAAAAATAGTACCAACTAAACGACTACAGCTAGAATGATGAAATTCTAATTGCGTAGAAACTCAAGGGGGTAAAAATGGTACCAACCAAATGGACGCAGCTGGAATCATGGAATTCGGGGTATACATTCCTCTGACTGCATAGACACGCAAAATATTTTTTTCCAAATTCGTAATTTTTCTTTTACGACAAAAATTGGTTGAAACATGAAGTTAGGTTATTTTGCACTATGTACGTCTGATAATGTGTTTTCAAAATTTGTACTTTTGGAATTCAAATAGAATGGAAATACAATCAACTGTAGCACCCACTATCTACCAATATTTATGGCCTTGAAAATATAAATATAAGAATATTTATTTTTTGAATTGACGTATTGGTAGAATTACCTTATAAGCGTGGTTTTGAAATAATTAAAATATTATAATTATTTATAAAATTAATTTTTCAATATTTGTATTTGTTTTGGTTTGGCTATATTAAAAAAAAATATATTTTCCTGAAATATTACTGCACTTCTATGAAAACCGACAACCTCTGTGGAATGCAATCCATGGTGGATGGCATATAAAGTTCGGCCCGGCCGAACTTAAGGCCGTTTTTACTTGTTTCTTCTATTTTTTTTTTTGTTTTTTTTTTTTTTGTTTTTTTTGAAAAAGAAAAACTATTTTTTGACTGTTCCAAAACAACTTCTTCTATGCGAAAGTGTAATTCGGAATGTGTTTGTAGCCATCATAAGTACCTATAATAGAATATATAAGATGGTGCTATCTGGTGTTATATTTCCAAAGTTTGAGTACAAATATTAAAGGTACCTTCGGCGAGAATTGGAATTTTTGTATTTTTTCTTTCTTAATTTTCCATAAATTTCCACACTTTTTTTATGTTTCGTTTTTATCAAGCATGTAAGCCTATTGAAGAACGCCATAAAGGCTAGAGTAGTCATTCTCTTATAGATCTGACATATGCTGGGCATCGTTTGATAAAAGAAAAATTTAATTAATATTTTTTTGTTTAATTAGCCAAATTTTGGTACTGATATTTTATTTATATATATTATAGCTACAGCTTTGTTTTGTTCGGTGACTTATAGTGAAATTCGGCGTAGAATATTTTTTCCATTGACACCAACCCCCTAAAATTAAGTTTTGGGCGACATTTTAGTAGCAATTCGAAAAAGGTACGAAATTAACCCTAACCCTGAACTTTAAGTTTTGACTTATTTCTGCCATTTAAGTAGGGTTTTGAGTTTTAGTGTATGCACAAACTTGAAAGTAACATTTTCACCCCTTAAATCCCAGTTTTAGAGGGGGTTTTTACATTTTTTCTTAAAAGGGCCCTTAAACGACCCCTATATTGAGCAGTTAGAGGGTTAAAATGTTCCACAAAAATGTTCTTCGTAGTGTACTAAGTAACATTGCTGAACACATCCTATACTTAAAATGTTAGCATCACTAGGTTTCCTATGGCGATTTACCATAAGAATGTGTGGAAAAGGGGGGGGGGAATATTGACCTCCAAAATTTTTTTTCGCAAAAACTTGTTACGCAAAATGCGAGATAATACGATTTGCATACCCTGGAGTAGCCCCACAAATACAACATTTTGTGCAAAGTGGCGTTTTGCGCAAATATTTTGTGTGTTTAAAAATTCCTTTACGTATGATGGTCATTTTAGAGTGGGTGAGTCAATATTCCCCCCTTTCCAAACATTCTTATGATGAATCGGCATAGGAAACCTTCAGCAATATTACTTAAAACATTACGAGCGACATTTTTGTGGAACATTTAAACCCTCTAGCTCCTCTATATAGGGGTCTTTTTGGTCCTTAAACCTTCACGTATAATCTTGTTTTACCCCCTCTCTCAGAATTCGTTGTCAGAACATTGTTGTTTTGTCTAAAGTATAACAATTCTCAAATTTCTTTAAATTAAAATATTTAATTTCCGCCAAAAATTATTTAAAACCATATACTCACTTTAATTATAAAATTTGTGCTCTCTTATAAGTGGCGTTGACGACGACGACAACGTTTTAATGCTATTAACAGAGCAGAGCAGCGGAAAGAAGTCTTTATTATTTTTCGTCTGCTCTTGGTTATCCCCATTTTCCCATGTTTTATTTTATATGGAAGCAGCAGAAACTCAGACCGACACTCAGACTAACAGACAGATCAACATTTTATCTTTAAAATTGCACAAAATTTTATTTATACCACGAACGCATACATGGACTGCTACTACTGTGGGATGCAGTGGAATGCTCGCCATACATTCGACTTTTTTATTCGAGTGGTGCTGTTGTCAGCCGCCCCTTGGAACTTGCTGCACATATTTCTTCAATGTTGTCTGTGCATATTTTCCCAGTGCTTGTGCAATTTTTGGAAAGCGGTTTCTACCCCCCCATCCTCAGCCATTCTTTGACAGAAATGACTTAACTTATGGACTGGCTGGCTGGCACTAAGATGTCGATCTGAGCTGAGTTGCCTGTCTGCGGAGGGGATTTTATCCGTGGTATTTTAATTTAAAAAATATTTGTTTATAAAGACGACAACAAGAGAAGTGAAATATTCATACTTAAAGTATTGTGAGCAAGAATCGGGACAACATTCTCAGCACTTTTTGCCAACAATAGGGTGTGTGCACAGGTGGATGATAAGCAATTGGGGCACTTTTGTATTTTAGATATATAACAAGTAAAAACGGTGTTAAGTTCGGCCGGACCGAACTTTATATACCCTCCACCATGGATTACATTCCACAAAGGTGGTCGGTTTTCGTAGATGTGCAGTAATATTACCGGAAAATATAAATTTTGTTATATAGCCAAACCAAAACAAATACAAATATTGAACAAAAATATATTTTATAAATAAATATAATATTTTAATTATTTCAAACCACGCTTATAAGGCAATGCTACCAATACGTCAATTCAAAAAATAAATATTCTTATATTTATATTTTCAAAAAACTTAAATACCATAAATATTGGTGGATAGTGGGTGCTACAGTTGGTTGTATTTCCATTCTCTTTTAATTCCAAAAGTACAACTTTTGAAAATCCATAGGGCAAAACACATAATTTCATGATTCAACCAATTTTTGCCGTAAAAGAAAAAGTAGGAATTTAAAAAAACACTATTTTGACCCCAAAAAGTACGAATTTCGAAAAATTCGTCTATTTTCCGTGTCTACGCAGACAGAGGAATGTATACTTCGAATTTCATGACTCTAGCTGCGGTCATTTGATTGGTACTATTTTTATCCCCTTTCATCATTTTAACTCCAAAAAGTATGAATTTCAAAAAATCTGTTTATTTTAAGCGTCTACGCAATCAGAGGAATGTATACACCGAATTTCATTATTCTAGGTACAGCCGTTTGGTTGGTACCATTTTTATCCCTCCGTACCCATTGCGAATTTGGAAAATAGCCCTTTTACTTTTCATGTCTACGCAGTCAGAGGAATGTATACTCCGAATTTCATGACTCTAGCTGCGGTCATTTGGTTGGTACTATTTTTATCCCCTTTTTCTATTTTGACCCCAAAAAGTACGAATTTCGAAAAATCAGTTTATTTTCCGTGTCTACACACTCAGAGGAATGTATACTCCGAATTTCATGACTCTAGCTGCGGTCATTAGATTGGTACTATTTTTATCCCCTTTTTAATTTTAACCCCAAAAAGTACGAATTTTGAAAAATCCGTGTATTTTACTTATCTATGCAATCAGAGGAATGTATACACCGAATTTCATTATTCTAGGTACAGCCGTTTGGTTGGTACCATATTTATCCCTCTATTCCTATTTTACCCCTTAAAAGTACGAATTTGGAAAAAATACTTTTATATTATGTATCTACTCAATTAGAGGAATGTACACACAGAATTTCGTGTTTCTAGCTGTTGTCGTTCAATATGTACCATTTTTATCCCTTTTTTGCCCCATTTCACCCCCTACAAATAAGAATCACTTTATGGTGCACGTTTTTTCTATAAGGGGAATGCGCATACCAAATATCAAGCAAATATAAACAGACATATTCAAAAAACATGCTTAAATACGCTAAAATATTAGGGATTATTATGGTGCTTTTTAGTCCTTGTGAGGGAAAAATTTTTCCCTTTGGGCCGATTTCGCCCAGTTTCAATCCCAACTGATCTACGACTATAAGACGCATTTATGGAAAATTTGCTTTCAACAGACGGACGGACGGACATGGCTAGATCGTCTTAGAATTTTATGACGATCAACCCTATACTTTATAGGGTCTCAGGTCAATATTTCAAGGTGTTACAAACGGAATGACAAAGTTAGTATACCCCCATCATGTAGGTGGAGGGTATAAAAAAGGGCGATTTAAATATGCTAATTTCCGAGAGAAATTTCCTAGCAGACCAGCAAAAACTACACTATGCAACAAAAATGTTGTCGAGGGGTCATTTATAACTTTCTCTGATATATTTTGACTTTGAAAACTCGAAAACGATATTAAAAAATTATGTTTATTTTTTTACTTAAATTACAATTTTGGTCGAAAGTACCTTTATATATTTTTACTCTCATTTTGGAAATATAAGTCCGATAACACTCGGTTATATGTTAAATTAAAGGTACTCAGGATGGCTACAAATATTGCAAATTACACCTTCACATAGAAACAGTGGTTTAGGGACAGTAGTAAAAAATTTGGAAAAAAAATATTTTTTTGTTTTCGAAAAAATCTATATTTGCTGGCACGAAAAAATCATAAAAATAGAAAAAAGTCGAAAATATATATTTTGTTTAATTTTTGTTTTTTGGTAATAAAATTACCATTTTAGTAAATTTTTTTATAATTACCATCTTAGTAATTTTTTAATATCCATAAAAATTTAAAAAACTCCATATTTTTTTACAAAAAAAAAAAAACTATACCTAAAAAATGTTTGTGTTGATTTTATGAATCAGCATGTCTCAATGCACACAAAGAAAATAAGAAGTGCAAAAAAAAAATAATAATAATAGTTGGTCTGTTATGTTGTATGTGTTGTCATTTATTTTGGTTTAAGACCAAAGGTTGTGCTGAAGTCTTCAGCAGAACCCAAAATTAGCAAAAAGGCAAAGTGAGACCTTTATTGTTGCAGCTAAAAGTTGACTGCGCAGTTTTTATAATTTTACCTTTAATAAAATTACCGTTTTAGTAAAGAAAGTATTTGTTTAAATTATCCATAAAAATATTTCTTTTCCAAAATTTTTATAATTACATTTTATAAAAAAAGCATTTAAAAAAAATATAATTGCCCTCTTAGCAATTTTTTAATATCCATAAAAAATCAATAAAAATTTAAAAAATATCCATGAAAAAATTTTTGTGTTGATCTTATGAACCAGCATGTCTCAAAGCACACAGAGAAAATGAGAAATTTGAACAAAATAATTTGTTTTCAAATTTTTATAATTAACTTTAATAATATTGTCATTTATTTAACAGAATATAATAAAAGTATTTTTTAAATTATTAAAAAAAAATAACCATATACTTATTAAATTATCAATAAAAAATGTTTGTGTTGATTTTATGAATCAGCATTTCTCAATGCACACATTATTACCATCTTTGAACTTTTTCAAATATCCATAAAAAATTTAAACAAATTTTTGTGTTGCTTTTATGAATCAACATGCCTCCACACAAAAAAATAAATTTGTTCGTCTTGATCGCATTTTTTTGCATAGTGATATCCTAAATAGCGGAAAACACCCTTTATAAATTAGATAAAAAATAGTTTGTTTTATTTTTTAATAGCTGGCATCTAAACGAAGAAAACGAGGCCTATTTGAAGAAAATCTATGGATAAATGTAGAAGTTATGGTCCTTCTTGTAGAAGTACATGTCGTACATGCCATGAGGGCGTATGATTGATGTTAATTTACAATAAGGGTCATAACTTCTACATTTGTCCATAGGTCTTGTTTTTTTCGTTAGGATCCCAGCTAATAAAATATAAAGTAAAACCAAATATTTGTATCTAATTTGTAAAGAGGTTTTTCTTGCTTTTTAACAAAAAAAAATAATTGCATAGTGATATCCTAAATAGCGGAAAACACCCTTTATAAATTAGATAAAAAATAGCTTGTTTTATTTTTTAATAGCTGGCATCGAAACGAAGAAAACGAGGCCTATTTGAAGAAAATCTATGGATAAATGTAGAAGTTATGGTCCTTCTTGTAGAAGTGCATGTCGTACATGCCATGAGGGCGTATGAGTGATGTTAATTTTGCAATAAGGGTCATAACTTCTACATTTGTCCATAGATTGTCTTCAAATAGGCCTTGCTTTTTTCGTTGGGATCCCAGCTAATATATAATAAACTAGCCCCCGCCCGCTTCGCCAGGCAAAAACACAAATGGTAAAATTAAAATCAGGTTTCATATTGATCTTATCATATTGATATTATCGTGGTCAGTAATATATACGTTCCAATTTTCAGCCTTCTAGATAAAAGACACTTTTGCCACGCCCCAACTACCCACCAAACGAAAATTCAAACTCCAGCATCATATTTATCTTTCTTGTGGTCAGTAATATATACGTTCCAATTTGCAGCCTTCTGGCTCAAAAAAACACTATTGCCACACACATAAAATGAAAATCCAAATTTCGGCATCATATTTATCATTCTCGTGGTCAGTAATATTTATGTACCAATTTTACATCCTATGTCCTTCCTTGGGCCAACACGAATTCATCAAGCCCAAAATCGTGAAAATCAGACGATCCGTTATAAAGTTTTGCGTGTTCACACGGACGGCATTCTCTTTTATAAATATAGATAGATATAAAGTAAAACCAAATATTTTTATCTAATTTGTAATGAAGTTTTTCTCGCTCTTTAACACAAAATAATAAAAAATGGTTTATTTAAATTACAGACCATAAATTCTTTATTTATCCATAGATCTTTTACATTTTAGCATTATTTTCTTTATAAGAGTACATCAAAATATTTTTTCCTTTTTTTGTTTTTTTTTTCGTGTCAGCACAAAATATTTTTTCGAAAAAAAAACAATTGTTTTTCAATTTTCAGGAAACTGTTCTTAAAGCATTATTTTTATGTAAAAGCGTAATTAGCCATCATGAATCATCATGGTGTTATCGAACTTATAAGAGAGTACAAATATTTAAAAAACCTTCGCCAAAAATTTAAATTTTTGTAAATTATCCATATTTTTTAATTTTTTATGGATATTTTTTTTGTGTTGCCTTTATGAAACAATGCACACAAAAAATTATTTTTTCGGCTGGGACACAACATTTTAATTTTATTTATTCGTTGTATAGTTCTATTTTTTGGTAGACTGTCTTCATAGATTTCTTCTCAGGCTTCTTTAAGTAGGTTTGCATACTCCTCAGGATTCCCTTGGCTCACCACAAAATTACTCCATTCCAAATATATTAATTACTCTGTATAACAATTAAAAAAGTCGTTTCACTTGAACCGGATAATATACGTATGAAACTATAAGCAAAGTTAATTGGCGTTTTTTTCCAGAACTACAAAGTTCCAAATTAAAAATTATTTTAAATACTTATACGCACCCTATGATAACGTTAGCAGTGTCAAATTATAAATTAAAAATACTTCAAATTTCATGCTGTGTTATCTGTATTAGTTTAGCGTGAACAACCATTTCCAGTTTTCGCCCTTGGAAACTTGGAATGGTGGTTAATGCCAAACTAATACAGATAAAGACATGAAATTTAAAGTATTTTTAACATATATGTTCTTCTTTAATTTGACACTAACACCATTATCATAGGGTGCGAATAACTAATTAAAATAATTGTAGAAAGAAAATGCTATCTTTTGGAATCTTTGTAGTTGCCAAATTTTGTCATTCCAAAAATATTTATTGTAGAATGATTATTTTCTTAATAAAATTTTTTGGATTCTTTGTAGAGAATTTCATACTCCTTAGAATTCCCTTGGTTCATCTCGAAAGCGTTCCCAATACTTGAAGTATTTGTCTCATCACTTCCAAATTTCGTCATTCCAAAATTCTTCAAATATATTCTACAATGATCCAAGGTTGACTGTCTTCAGACATAGACTCCCTTCTTGAGCTTCTTTGTGTATGTTGATTCACCCCAAATACTAGAAGTCCTTGCCTCCATCCTTACTTCTCAATAGTCCCGCAATTGCTCCATTGTAACAGAGTCGCCCTTTTAGATGCCGCAAATGTATGCACATGCTAAATTGACATATCATTTAGTGAAGAGAATAGCTACGAGTCTTTTTGCCTTTTGGCGGAAATCAATGTTTGGGAAATGATAAAACTATTATCATATTTTTTGTACTCAAAAAGTTTTCGCTGCTCAGTTTACAAAACAAAAGTGTGAGATATTAGGCGCAATGCTGCTTCTTACTATATTACTGCCTTAAAGTAGACTATAAGTTTCTTAAAGTTCTTGGGAATGATATATAAAAAATAATTCCGATAAATATATAATAAATTTTATTTTTATCTTTATGATATTTCTGCTATGTGAAGAGTATGTTTTGTGAAAAGGTTTGACAATTCTTCCCCCAGATATTCTGCTAAATATTCTGACATCTGACAAACAAGTTTGATTTTTCTTCTTGTAATCCTAAACTAATAAAAAATACTTTAAATTGAAATATTTCTTTATTGATATTGCCTAAAACTATGCAATGGAAATATTGCCTTCAGCCTTATCGAAAGCCTAATGGGGTATGCATTTGTTTTTTAAATTCTTTCGCTTTAAATATTAAATATTTATTGGCTAATTAAATTACCTCATTAAATTCACATTAAATTGTTGTAATTTGTTGCTCTCTAGCAGACATAATTTCTCCTTAAAATAATTACACACAAAGTCCACATATTTCAGCTCTTAAAGTGCGCCGCACACAACTCAAGGACACTCGTTTTGCCTACGAGTAGTCAACCAAAATAAACATTAAAGCCTTCAAATGGGGGCACATTATTTTTAAATAATTATTCTTATGCAAATTAAAAGAAATTAAATGTAGTCTGCTGGCGGACGGACGATGTTTATTGAAATTAAAATATTTCGCCTTAATGCCTATTTATATGTTTTTGTTTCTCACAACAAATGCCCTAAAGTATGCAATGATGCTAACAAAAATATTGAAATTATTATGCTGCCCTGAGCTTTGACAACGATTTTTTTTTTAGAAAATTGTGGACAGAAATTAAATATATGTATATTCAACTGAAATTCAAAAGGGGATAACAATATTTTTTATTAATTTCCAGGATGAGCCACAAAACCTAATAATAGAATAATTTCATGTGAAGTGATCACACATTTTGGTTCTTCTCTCTGATTTCAATGGCATTTTCAAATATGTACTTTTCTATGCAGTGAATATCCCGATTTTCAAAAAATAGGGCGGTGGATCGAAAATAAAGTATTTTTGTCTCAAGGTAATCTGATTTTTTTACATTTTTGTGGTACTAGATAAAAATATAATTATGTTTCTAATTCCAAGGAAATTTCTTCTAGTTCTAAAGAAAATTGTCAAATCTTAAAAAACATTTTGATTAATATTTTTTGTAGATAATTTTATTTTTTTTACATTTTTGTGGTACTAGATAAAAATATAATTATTTTTCTAATTTCAAGTAAATTTCTTCTAGTTTTAAAGAAAATTTTCAAATCTTAAAAAAACATTTTGATTAATATTTTTTGTAGATAATTTTATTTTTTTTTACATTTTTGTGGTGCTAGATAAAAATATAATTATTTTTCTGATGTCAAGCAAAATTCTTCTAGTTTTAAAGAAAATTGTCAAATCTTAAAAAAATATTTTGATTAATATTTTTTGTTTGTAGATAATTTTATTTTTTTTTTACATTTTTGTGGTACTAGATAAAAATATAATTATTTTTCTAATTTCAAGTAAATTTCTTCTAGTTCTAAAGAAAATTTTCAAATCTTAAAAAATATTTTTTATGGATCGAAAATGAAATATTTTTTCAGAAGGTAATTTAAAATAGAATATTACAAATAGATTTTTTTCAATTTCAAGCAAATTTCATTTAGTTCAAAAATTTTAAATCTTAAAAAAAAGTATTTGTTTCTTATTTTTTGGTGAATAGAAAATAAAGTATTTTTGTCATAAGGTAATGAAAAAAAAATTTGGTATAAGATACAAATAACGATAACTTATTTAGTTTTCGATATCTCCTTTAGTTGTCGAAGGTTAAAATTTAAAATAAATCGATTTTTTAGTTCCAATGAACTCAAAATCGAAAATTATAAGAAAATTTTCGAAAAAAAAAACAATAACTTTTTTATTTATCGATAACTGCCTCAGTAGTTATCGAAGGTTAAAATTTGAAATAAATCGATTTTTTAGTTCCAATGAACTCAAAATCGAAAATTAGAAGAAAATTTTCGAAAAAAAACAATAACTTTTTTATTTATCGATAACTGCCTCAGTAATCGTTTGCGAAAATTCGATAGAAATTATGTGTATTTTTACAGATAAAAATGGTTAGAAAAAGCGTAACGACCATTTTAAGAAAAAAATCACCAAACTGCACAAAGTTAGAAAAAAACATCAAAAAAAAAACGATCGATATCTCCTTTAGTTATCGAACGTTAAAGTTTGAAGTAAATCGATTTTTTTAGTTCCAATGGACTCAAAATCGAAAATTGGAAGAAAAATATCGATAAAACGATAACTTTTTAGTTATCGATAAACGCCTCAGTAATCGGTTGTGAAAATTCGATAAAAATTATGTGTATTTTTACAGATAAAAATGGTTAAAAAAAGCATGACGACAGTTTAGTAAAAAATCACCTAATTTGGAACAAATTTGGGAATTAGTTTTTTTTTTTTTTGGAAAAAAATAGAAAAATTAGTAATTGTTCGTTTTTATCATTGTGATGAATTTTAAATGGCCATCAAAATAATAAGAAATATCATCTGCATTCCTGCAAGTTATCCTATTCTCCACGAATGCAAAACAAGTGAAACAGTCTTAAATGACAGACAATTCGTTTTGTTCCTCGTAAATATATACCACTGCATAATTACAGCTTTTCAGTTGGTATTGTTATAAACTGTTTAAATACAATTTGGTAAATTTGTAATTATTTCCTTCATTGATTTTATAACAGTTTCGTTATTCCATATTATGTTTATTATTATTACATCATGCTATAGAAAATTTAATTACCTATCATTGCAGTGAATGAAGTGAAATGAAAATTAAATATTTATTTCTGTGACAAACCCTTAAAGTATGCCTTGCTTAAGTAACTTACCATTTCTTGAATACTGAGAAATTTGACTATTCAAATATTCAAATGTATAATAAATTTATGTGTGTATGATACCAGAGAGCCCTTAATGTATGCTTTAATTTTATATAACTTTTAACCTCCTTTATGTATGCTTTGCCTTAACATGCATACATCCACCCCTTAGTATATGCTATACTTATTGGATATTGAAGCCAGCTGTCTGTTTCTCTTACTCTATTAACAATAAATCAATATTTTTCGTTAGACTGTTATTAGAGTGGGTGATGGATGAAAAAGGATATAGTTTAATTCAAAATATGATTGAAACTTGTATATATTTATGTTGACATTTATGATGATTTCTGACCTATGATTTGCTGTGAATTTCAATAAAATTGTACTGTACTATTTACAGTACAGTACAGTCCCTCCCCCAATGTTCATGGAGAGAAGTATATGTAGGGCTGAAAACCCATCCGTCTACACTTAATTTCAGGTATATAATAAAACCCTTCAAAACGCCTTTGTGCTGAGGTTTTTGGGTGTATGTACAACGCATATATAAATTCGCAAAAATGTAAATATATAAATATGGCTGATGGAGCAGCAAGATCTCTTTGCAAAAGGTCCACTGATGAGTTATCCCCACACAGGATACGTTTTTTTAAATACTAACAATTTCACCGTTCGATACCTCAGAAACTATTTGCGATCACAGTCTGAAATTTTCAGATTTTGTACAGTACAAATGTAGCTATTTTAGAAAATTAAAAATTTAGAAAAAATTTAGAAAACTTTTAAAAATTTAGAAGAATTTTAAAAATTTAGAAAAATTAAGAAAAAAATTAAAAAAAAAAATAAAAAATTAAAAAAAAATAAACTAGATTTGTTAAAGTAAATTCCAATATCTTTTGAAAAAAATTGTGAGCTAAAAAGTTTTTTTTTAATATTTATGTTAATACGGCAAATTAAAAAAATAAGAAAAATCAATAAAATGTTAAAAAAATAAAAGAATTTTTTAAAGTAAATTTCAATACATTTTAGAAAAAAATTGTTATATAGACAGTTTTTTATGTTTTTACTAATATTTTTAATGACTATTTTATGAAATCCGCTATAACACAGACAAAAATGTTGTAAGTACTTCCGCAGGAAGCACAATTTATTCGCACCCGGAAGTTCCCATTTACATACATATATCCCGCATTTGAGGAAGTTTTTTTGAACAACTGCACACAAAAGTTGATATGTTCATATAGCGTAACATTTTAAGCGTTTTCATAAGTGAATGGGAACAAATTTTTAGTATGAGGTCACAGAGGTAAGGCGTCCACTTTGCACCAAGTAGGTCTCGGGTTCGAATCGTGGTTCGGGAAAAATATTTTATTATTATTTTTTTTTTTTTTTTGAAACAATGTTTTATTTTTTATTTATTTTATAAGTTTATTGTTTTACTAATATAATTTAAATATTTATTTTTTACTAATTTTTTATGCAACAAAAAATTAAAAATTATGTTTCCCAGCCGAAAAAGTTATGATTTTGAGTTATGATTTATAAGTTTTACTTGTTTTACTAATATAATTCAAATATTTATTTTTTACTAATTTTTTATGCAACAAAAAATTAAAAATTATATTTCCCAGCCGCAAAAGTTATGATTTTGAGGCATGCTGATTCATAAATTCAACACAAAGAAAATATGGATTTTTTTTATTTTTTTACTAAAATTAAAATTTTCGACAATAATTTGGGCAGACAACATGACGACGCCTATTAATTTTTTATTGTTTATCCTCTGATGGTTGACGAAGACAACCGAAATATTGGGAAAATGAAATAAATAATAAAACAACACCACCAGTTTTTTCATGACCTTAAGATGAATCAAAAAGTCATAGTTAATATTTGTACACTCACTTTGTTCAATTAAGGGTAATTATTATGACTACAATTGTTGCGAACTAGAAACAGAGGTTTAGGAACAGCCTCTAAAAGTTTGGGAAAATTTGTATTTTTTTTTGCCAATAAAATCGTTTTTGCTGGAACGAAGAAACCCATTAAAAATAGAAAAATGGGAAAAATAATAGCTAACATTCTAACACATAAAATACAGCCTAGTATTAAAAGTTCTATGGATAAAGGCAGAAGTTATGACAGTCTTTGTAGATGCAAAAATTCAAAAGATTTAAATTTTTTGTTTAATTAGATAAAAAATACTTTGTTTATTTTTTTAAATAGCTGACATCTAAACGAAGAAAGCAAGGCCTATTTGAAGAAAATCTATGGATAAATGTAGAAGTTATGGCCCTACTTGTAGAAGTACATGTCGTACGTGCCATGCGGGCGTATGATTGATATTAATTTTGCAATAAGAGCCATAACTTCTACATTTATAAATAGATTGTCTTCAAATAGGTCTTATTTTTTTTCGTTTGGATCCCAGCTTATAAAATATAAAATCAAATATTTTAAACTAATTAGTAATGGGGTTTTTCTCGTTCTGTAACGTAAAAAAATAACATAAAAATAAAATGCAAATTAAATGAGAAAAAATAATAGTTAACATTCCAACACAGAAAATAAAGTCTATTATTAAAAGTTGTTTGGATAAATGTAGAAGTTATGACAGGATACCAGCTAACAAAATATAAAATAATAAATATAATATTTGTAATGACGTTTTTCTCGTTCTTTAACAAAAAAAATAAAAAAAACATGAATTATTCAAATTACAGAGAGGACTATATATTCTTTATTTATCCATAGATCTTTTACATGTTAGCGTTGTTTTCTTTATTAGAAGAAGGTTGGCTGTTCAAAAATATAAAAAAAATATTTTTCCGTTTTTATGGTTTATTTTCGTGCCGGCAAAAATATTTTCGTTGTAGAATATCATGATCGTGGTGGTCTGCAGCCAAGTAATAAATGTCACTATGCCATTTGTAAATAAATTTGCATTCAATTAAATATAGATGCAAAATGGTCTTGAGCCAGGACAATATCCCAGTTCAAATCAAATATTTTTTCTTTCGAAAAAATCAATTCTTTTTCAAATTTCCGGAGACTGTTCTTAAACCATTTTTTCTATGTAAAAGTGTAATAAGCAACATTCGAGTTTTATTGGACTTACATTTTCAAAATGAGAGTACTAATATTTAAGGTACCTTCGCCAAAAATTTGAATTGTTGTAAAAAATGCAAATGTCGGCATGACAATGACCTTATTCTCTCCACCAATGAGCTAAGTGGTCAATTAAACCCAATTTTATTCTATCCAAGAGTTTACTCATAATAGCTAACCATATTGCAATTAGCTCTCACTAAACCCCCACCCGCCCTAAAGTATGCAACCTTCTTCTTCGCCTAACAATATCCTCCTCCTGTGCACTAGTTGTCATGCTTTTTCTATATCATTTATATCAACTTAGTGCCTACAATTCTTCTTAATTTAATTATTTGCCGAAACATTTTCGCTTATTTATTATTTAGTTTTTTGTTTGGATGACAATCAACAACAAAGTATCATTTTCAAGCAGTGAAACAAACAGAAAAAACAAGTGACGAATTAGACAAACGACAACTACAAATGAGATATGTTGTTGTCGTCTCTAAGTGACCGAAAAGAAGTAGTCGACGACGACAATCACCCGAATGACAGGAAGAGCGAGCGATATTGGTCAAATGACACATGTGTCACTAACATGTGGACATACGGTTTCCTTGATTTCTATCCATGCCCCACAGCAAATGTTGGCCACACTAGCAACGTAGACGGAAATGGTGGAAATGGAGCAAGGAGTTGTAGTTGGTGACATGACAGCCAAAGTAGACATTTACTTTTTGATTTCTTGTTTTAGTCTCTCTTCTTGGTTTTTTTGTCGTTGCTTTTGGGCTTAAATTGAAAATTGATAAGGACACGTTTGTGAGGCGACGTCACACACAACCAACATGTGTTACTTCTATCAAAATTAAAGCAAAAAATACGAAGGTTGTCTGATAACTCTAGGAATAATTCAAATTATTTCACAACTAATTTTTAAATAATTATTCCATGTCAAGCGGCGCGACAGCTTGGATTGTTTCGAAAGTATGTGTATGTATTCTTCTCATAAAAATATTTTATACGTATATAAAAAAAATAATTTAGAAACAGTGCTTTAGGAAGAGTATCAAAAATCAGAAAAAAATAATTTGTTTGCTCTAAAAAAATGTTTTTTTGCTAACACGAAAAAAACTCATAAAAAATCGAAAAAAAAAAATATATTTCAAGATTTTTAATTTTTTGTTTAAATAACGGGAATAACCCTTTACAAATTGGTTAATATAATATTCTTCTTTTATTTTTTTAATAACTAACATCTAAACGAAGAAAAGAAGGCCTATTTGATGAAAATCTATAAATAAATGTAGAAGTTACAGCCCTTCTTGTAGAAGTACATGTCGTACATGCCACGTATGCGTATGATTGATATTAATTTTGCAATAAGGGTCATAACTTCTACATTTATCCATAGATTTTCCTCAAATATAGCTTGTTTTCTTCGTTAGGATCACAGCTTATATAAAATAAAACAAACTATTTTTTTATATATTTTGTAATGGTTTATTTTGCACTCTTTAACCAAAAATTTTAAAAAGTCATTTTTTTTTTAATTTAAAAAGTGGATCATAACTTCTATATTTATACACACATATTTTACATCATGACGTTGTCGTCTTTCTTAGAATGTTGGCTATTAGGATATATAACAAAATAATTTTTCCGAATTTAGTTTCTATCTTTTTTATGAATTTTTAATGCCAACAAAAATATTTTTTTTCGAAGAAATCAATTGTTTTTCAATTTTCGGGAGACTGTTCCGAAACCATTATTTCTAGGTAAAAGTGTTACATGCATCATAATTACCTATAATTGAATATAAGCGAGTGTGTTCGGACCTATATTGCCAACATGAGAGTACAAATATTAAAGGTACCTTCGAGGAGAATAGGAAAGTTATTAAAAAAATAAAAGCACTATTCTGTTTGTAAAGCACTGTTACAATGTGATATTGATTATATGTATATCTTTAATTGAACATATAGGCGAGTGTTGTCGGACTTACATTTTCAAAATGAGAGTATGAATGTTACAGGTACCTTCGACTAAAATTGGAATTTTAGTAAACAATCAATCAAAAAATCATAATTTCTACATATATTTATAGATCTTTTAAACGCTAGCATTGTTTTCTGCTTTGGAATGGTGGCTATTAAAAATATTACCAAATAATTTTTTTTCAATTTGTTTTTCTATTGTTTATGGGGTTTTTCACGCCAACCAAAAAATATTAAAAAAATAAGAATCTATATTTTTCAAATCTTTGAAGACTGTTCCTAAACAATTGTTACTATGTAAAAGTGTAGCCATTATAATTAACTTTAATTGAACATATAAGCGGATGTGATCGGACCTATGTTTCCAAAATGAGAGTGCGAATATTACAGGAACCTTCGATGAAAATATTAATTTTAGCAAAAAAATATTTAAAAAAAATATCTACATTGATCCATGGATTTTTTAAGATAGACTTTGTTTTCTTTGTTAGAATGTCAGTTACTAAACATAAAACAAAATAATTATTTAAAATTTTTTTTTAATGGGGTTTCGTGACAATAAAAAAATATTTTTTTCGAAAAAAAACTATTTTTAAATTTTTGAGAGACTGTTCCTAAACCATCGTTTCTATGTGATTTGTAGCTATCATAATTACCTTTAATTGGTTAAATAAGCAATTGTTGTCGGATATATAATTTCAAAATGAGATTACAAATATTACAGGTACCTTGGACGATAATTGGAATTTTTAGTAAAAAAAAACTATTTATTCATAGATTTTTACAAATGACATTGTTCTAGCTATTAAGAAATTAAACAAAATTTTTTCTATTTTTTATGGATTTTTCGTGCCAACCAAAAATATTTTTTTCGAAAAAAAAATAAAAATATCAATTTTTTCTCCATTTTTAGGAGACTGTTCCTAAAGCACTGTTTCTATGTGATAGTGAAATTGGCATCAAATGTAGCCATCATAATTACCTTTAATCGAACATATAAGCGAGTGTGTTCAGACCTATATATATTTCCAAAATGGGAGTACAAGTATTACAAGTACCTTTGACGAAAATTGGAATTTTAGTAAAAAAATATTTAAAAAATTATCAACATTTACCATAAATTTTTTACAATAGTCATTGCTCTCTTCGTCATAATGTTAGCTATAAAAAAATTAAACAAAATATTTTTTGAAAATTTTGTTCGAAAAAAAAAATGAAAAAAAAAATCGTTTTTTTTTTTTCTTAATTTTTAGGAGACTGTTCCTAAAGCATTGTTTCTATGTGATAGTGAAATTAGCATCATATGTAGCCATCTTAATTACCTTTAATTGATTAAATAATCAAGAGTTGTCAGATTTATATTTTCAAAATGAGATTTCAAATATTGCAGGTACCTTCGAAGAAAATTGGAATTTTATTAAAAAAAATATTTATTCATAGATTTTTACAATAGTCATTGTTTTAGCTATTTTTCTTCGTTAGAATGTCAGTTACTAAAAAATAAAACAAAATAACTTTTTCTAATTTTTTGATGGGTTTTTCGTGACAACCAAATTTCATCATAAGTACCTGAAGTAACTGAACATATAAACGAGTATTGTCGGATTTGTATTTCCAAAATGAGAGTGCAAATATTAAATGCACCTTCGACGAAATTTAGAAAAAATATTTAAAAAAATTATCTACGTTTATCCATTTCCATTAATGTTGTTGTACAATAGCTGTTGTTTTCTTCGTTATAATGGTAGATATTAAAAATAAAACAAAATATTTTTTTTTCTATTTTTTTCTATTTTTGATGAGTTTTTCGTGTCAACCAGAAATATTTTTTTTTTTTTTCGAAAAAAATAATAAAAAATAAAATTTTTTCAATTCTTTGAAGACTGTTCCTAAACCAATTTTTCTATGTGAAAGTGATATTTGCAAAATTAGTAGCCATCATAATTACCTTTATTTGAACACATGATCAGACCTATATTTCCAATTTGAGAGTACAATTATTAAAGGGGCCAAAATTTGATTTGAAAAAAATGGTAAACAATTTAAAAAAATTGTGTTCATTATTTGAATCTGTTCACAAAGGAAATATTTAGGTCTCGGCCACAAAAATTTTATTCTTTTCTCATAGTAATTATGGGGTGATTTTTCATTTGAAATATCGTCCATTTTTGTATATTTTTGGGGGTAATTTTTCATATCAGTCAAATCAATTCCATATCATTTCGTATCAAATCTATTCCTACTCTCCGTCTTTCGATCATGGATCCTTATTTCCTTGGCTTATCATACCACATCCACCCTCGCCCACCCACTCGCCTTAAACAAAATTATGCTAAATCTTTGCGCCATTCAGGTGATTTTGTTTTTTCGTGTGTGTGTGTGTGCGCGCGTGTGACTATTTCAGATATTTGCCGAATTGTTTGGGAGGTGACCAAAGACTCGAGGCTCGAGGTCGTTGCCCCATCACTCACACTAGCCAGCGACTCACACGTTGAGAACCGCCTTTTACACGCATGGCCTGCACATTTTATGGCCTACTTTTAGGATGTTATAACATTGGCTGTCTGTGTTTATTAGTTTTAAAGCCATAAAAACAAAATAAAGTACGAAATGCTTTTATGTTGATATTCTTTTATAACAGAATAAATAAATAAATATACGTTTCGTCCTTCGGGGGGCGCTCATTAATTTACTCTGCCTGTCAGTCAGTCAGTCGTTCAAAAAAGTAAAGGCTGCACCTAAAAGTCAACTTTAATATTTCTTCTTATGGCCAGCCTGTCCGAATATCATTTTTGGTTCCCAATCATGTGTGTGTGTGTGTGTGGCAGCGATGATAAATCAAAACGTTGTCAGAATATTTAATATTATTTTTGGTATCTATTTGCTTGCCTGCCTGTATTTTCATAGACGTAATAATACAAGACCCGCATAATTTCTCCTGGGATTTGGGGGGGTTATTTCATTTAGTTAGTAGTAGGTCCTGTGATAAGGGCCTCTCTCTGCTTTCGTTATGGTCATCAAATGCTTTTTGTTTTCTTTTGGGGGAGAGTAGTAATTGAAAATTTTGCTCCACAGCATGGCATGAGCGAGAGATATGATGAACTACTCTTGTCTTCGTGCACGAGACGAGAAATCATTTGTCAACTCGTCAAATATCGTATGTGGAAAATCAACGTAGCAGCATGTTTGCTATTTTTTCTGCTGTAGTTGTTTGCTGTCCCATCCTAATGAATAATTCCCATTGAGAAAGGGATTTTGCAACGACATTATTATTATGTTAAGGCATATTTGACTTTTATTAATGTAATAATCCCATATTTCACATGAACATACATACATACATACATGTAGCAGCTACACACTTTGTTTTAATATTCCTCTTATTATTTATGAATATTCCATGAAATGAATGAAAAGACCAAAAAAAAAAACAAAAGCCTACATTAAGGCCTTCGTAAATTAAGCGCTGAAGCGAAGCATACTTTGTGGCATGAATTTGTCGGATTGAGGGAAGGACGTGTATGTCTTCATTTAGATTGTAATTATTATCGAAAGTAAAACAAAATTAAAATAAATTAGAGCATTTACATCTTAGATCTGGGTTAGTGTCGCGACATTGTCAAGAAGAAGTAAATATTACTTAACCGGTGGTAAACATAAATAATAAAAACAAATACAAATTTTGTGTCCGAGACGTAAAAATGTATTTGTTGTGTGTATTGAGGCATACTTATTCATAAAATCAACAAAATATTTTTTATTTTTTTTTTCTCAAATTCCAATTTTTGTCGAAGGTACATTTAATACTTGTAATCACATTTTCGAAATATAGGTCCCAGTATACTCGCTTGAATTTCCAATTAAAGGTAATTATGATGGCTACAAATGCTGCGAAGTTCACTTTCACATAGAAACAGTGGTTAAGGAATAGTCTCTAAAGAGTAGAAAAATAAGTTTTTTATTTTGAAAAAAATATTTTTTAGATTTTTTTAACAGATAACGCAGAAAATTATGTCTATTTTAATTTTTTTTTTTTTGAATAAATGTAGATTTTCTTAATATTGTTTTACTAAAATTCCAAATTTCGACGAATGTACCTTTAATATTTGTACTCTCATTTTCAAAATATAGCACACTCGCTTACATGTCCAATTAATGATAATTGCGACTACAAATAATGCCCAGTTCACAGTCTGCAAAGAATTGATTTTTTACGAAAACAATATTTTTTAGAAAAATAAAAAAAAATAGAAAAAAATATTTTGTTTTATTTTTTAATAGCTAACATTCTAACGATGTCTATTGTAAAAAATCTATAAATATATGTAGATATTTTTTCAAATATTTTTTTACTAAAATTCCAATTTTCGACGAGACAAAAAAATCATTTGAAATATACAAAAATACAAAATTGTATTGGAATTGATTTGATTGACATGAAAAATGACCCAATGAAAATATACAAAAATGGACGTTATTTCGTAAGAAAAACCTAAATATTTTTTGTGATCTGATTCAAACAATCAACACAAACAATTTTTTTCCAAAATTCTAATTTTTGTCGAAGCTATCTTTAATATTTGTACTCTCACAGTAATTTATGAACAGTCTACAAAGAATTGGTGTTTCGAAAAATAAAGTAGTTTTTTTTTCGAAAAATAAAATAATTTTTTTCGAAAAATAAAATATTTTTGGTTTGCACGAAATATCCATAAAAATAAAAAATATTTTTTTTATATTTTCATAGCTAACATTCTAACCAGGAATACTATGTATACTGTAAAAAATATATAAATAAATATTATCTATATTTTTTTAAATATATTTTTTTTATACATCCAATTCTTTTAAAGGTACCTTAATAATTTGCACTCTCATTATGGAAATATAAGTCCGATCATATCCTCTTATATGTTCAGTATAAAGGTAACTATGATGGCTACAAATAATGCACAGTTCATTTTCACATAGAAACGGTCTCAAAGTCTCCTAAAAATTTAAAAAAAAAATATTTTTTCGAAAAAAAAAATATTTTTGCTGGCACGAAACAATGCATAAAAATTCTGTTACATTTTTAAGCAGCCAACATTCTAACGAAGTAAACAATGTCTAAACGTAAAAGATCTATAGATAAATGTAGAAATTATGGCCTCTTTGCAATTTAAATAAATTATGATTTTTTTACATTTTTTGCTAAAGAATGGGAAAACCCTCATTGCAAATTAGATAAAAGGCTATTTTATTCTAGTTTAGATTATCTGGTATCCTTACGAAAAAATCTAGGCTTTTTTGAAGACAATCTATTGATAAATGTAGAAGTTATGACCCTGATTGCTAAATTAATATCAATCATACGCCCACATGGCATGTACGACATGTACTTTTAAAAGAAGAGCCATAACTTCTACATTTATGAAAAGATTTTCTTCAAATAGGCCTTGTTTCAATTAAAAATAATAATATATGTTTATATAATAATAATATATGATAATATCTAATTTGTAATTGGACTTTTCGTGCTATTGAAACAAAAATGTAAAAATCTTTATTTTTCACCTGCAAAGAAAATAGCGTCATAACTTCTACCATTTATCCATTGATCTTTTCCAAATATCATTTCTATCATTGGAATGATAGCAAGAAAAAACAAATATACAATATTTTTTTAACAAAATATTTTTCGTTTTTTTTTTTTAATTTTTTACCGTTTTTTTCGTGTCAGCAAAAAACTACTTTCAGAGAAAAAATCCTGATTATTTGGCAACTTGTTCTACACTATTTCTACGTGAAATTCCAACATTTGTGGCCATCAAAATAGCCTTTAGTTGAGCATTTAAGCAAGTGATCGGTGTTATATTTCCAAAATGAGTGTACAAACATTAAAAGTAAGTTGTGAGTAAATCGGAATTTTAGTAAAAAAATTTTCAAAAAAATATTCATATATTTTTTACGTAAAGATATTGTTTTATTCGTTATAATGTTAGCTATGAAAAATATAATAAAAAATGAAATAATTTTCTGTTTTGTGGTTTTTTGTATGGCTTTGTGTGCCAAAAAAATCATATTTTTTTCAAGTCTTTGGATACTGTTCCCAAACCACTATTTCTATTTGAAAGTACAATTTTCAACATTTGTAGGCATCATAACTATCTTTAATTGAACATATATGCGGACGTTATCGGTATTATATTTCCCAAAGGAGAATATAATTTTTAGAGGTACTTGGACGAAAATTGAAATTTTATTAAAAAAAAATTAAAAAAAATATTATTTTTTTAATGTGGACATTGTTTTCTTTGTTATAATGTTAGCTATTAAAAAATAAAACAACATATTTTTTCCGATTTTTTCCACAATTTTTATGGTTCTTTAATGGTATATTTTTTTCCAAAAATAAAACAATTTTTTTAATTCTTTGGAAACTGTTCCCAAACCACTATATCTATATGAAAGTGAAATTCGCCACATTTGCAGCCATCATAATTACCTTCAATTGATCATATAAGCGGCCGTTATCGGTATTATATTTCTAAAATGAGGGTGCAATTATTAAAGGTACTTTGGAATTCTATTAACATTTTTTTTCTCATTGGAATTTAGTCAATAAATAACAAAACAAAATACTTTTTTCCTATTTTTTATGGTATTTCATGCTGTCTTTTTTCAAAAACAATTGGTTTCTCAATTCTTTGGAGACTGCGAAAATTGGAATATTAGTAAAAAAAACTTGGCCATATTTTTTTTGGAAAATCAATTTTTTCTCAATTCTTTGGAGACTGGTCGAAAATTTGAATTTTAGTAAAAAAATAATGGAATATTAGTAAAAAAATTAAAAAAAAAAAAACTTGGCCATATTTTCTTTTTGGAAAATCAATTTTTCTCAATTCTTTGGAGACTGGTCGAAAATTGGAATTTTAGTAAAAAAAATTGTCAAGATTTTTTTTACATGTATTTTTTTTAATAAAAATTAGAAAATTTTAAATATGTTTTATTTGTTTGTATTTTTAGTTTAGAACACGAAAATACATCAGAAAATTTTTCACATAATATTCCGTAGAATTTTTTTCTTGCATAGTGTTATCGACAAAATTTTCTTTTTTTTTAATTAAAAAAAATTGTTTAAATTAATTAATTTATATGAAATTAAACATTATTTATTTACAAAAAAATAATAAAAAACAAATAAAGATTTTTCCTGAGCCACGATTTGAACCCGAGAACCTCTGGCTGCAAAGCGGACACCTTACATCTCTGACCCCATACGAAAAAATCGTTCGCAGTCACTTGTGAAAATGCTATTCGTAAAATGTTGTGGGATATTAACATATTATCAACTTTTTTGTGAAGTTTTTCAAAAAAAAAAAAAAGAAAATCCTCAAATGCGGGAAATATGCAAATTGGAATTCCATTTTTCCATTCCAATTTTTGCTGTCTAATATCGAAATCAATATATTTGTGCTTAGAACAACTGTGTACAGCTAAGATAGACCTGACCTGATTTTGTTTTCCGTTAGCATTCAACAAATGGTTCCTTCTGCTGCTGCTCTTTTTAATAACAATTATTTGCAACCTCCCCCCATTACACCTTTCACCACGGAGCCACCTGCTTTCACATCACGTTATTAATGATTGAATCAGCATCAACATCATCACCAGCACCAGCACCTCCATCGTTGTTGTCATCGCCGTCTATATTATATACCCCAGAATTCAATACCCCAGACGAGCCCCCGTTTCTGGTTGGGCCATGACAACAACAACAACGACAACAATCACAGCGAAAGTAAATACATTTGATGATGGTACTACTACTACATACCAAAGCAAAATGTCAATCGTGTTGTCTTGAATGAGCAACAGCTCGAATACAAAATACAAATTGCAGCAAATATCAGTAACAATGAACGTAATTAACGTACAAAATATTCAAATACACGTACTAGTTGTATTATTATTTTTTTTTATATGCCACCCACCTAACCGGACGAAGCGAATTTTAAACGCCACAGCTGCCGTCACGGCCATATTCTACTGGAAGTAACTGGAGACTATTAGAATACCGCGAGAGAATACCCCCCTTGACACCAGCTTAAAGTCAGGGTTGTTAAGATATAATTACCTGGCACCCCCTGTTTCCCCGCCAAAAAAAAGGGGCATTTCGGTTTTGTCAGTCGTGTTGTCGTGCACATGACCGCGGAGGCCTCGGGGGCCTGAACACAAAAAATAGCAAAACTATAAATATAGCTTAAGTGGTGTGGTGATGGTTTCGGGTTTTGCGCAGTTAAAATAAATCTAAAAATGAGACTGAGTACAAAAAAGCGTCTACATCGAGACCCCGTAAAAATCGAGTAAACTGGACACTGTCAGTGTCAGCAACAGCGTAGCGCCAGCGTCAACCGCAACGACTCTGTGGCAAAAGCCGTTAAATAGATTTTGTATAAATCTAGAACGTCGTTTTCTGACAATTGTTGTTTTCATAGCTTTTCGTCGTTGATTTTAACGGCCATCGTCGTAAAAATAAATAGTTTTTTTCTTACATTTCAAACAACAAAAGGCCGCCACAGTTGGGCGCTACAACGTGTGTGCTGAGTGTGTTCAGTTAATTAAGCAGTATTGCAAAATATAAAAATTCAAAAGTATTCAAGAAGTATCACAAACAAAATCTCACTCGTACCAAAACACCGCCATCTACATGTCAAATTGATGCTAAAGTGGCATCTACAACTGATAAGTCGAAGTATCCAAAACCACATTTCGTATCAATACCGCCATTTACATGTCAAATTGATGCTTTAACTGATAAGCCGATGTATTGAAAAACAAAATCTCATTCGTACCAAAACACCGCCATCTGCATGTCAAATTGATGCTAAAGTGACATCTACAATTTAATTGATAAGCCTAAACACCCAATATTGAAAACGTGGTTCCCTTTTTCCCATCATAATAGCAATCTGTATTAATATGCTTTTGTGTAATAGATTTATGAATAAATGTTGATGTTATAACCCTCTTTAGGCATAAGAATTTAAGAAAAATTATGATATTTAAATTTTAGGTTAAATAGCGCGAAAACCTGTCTTAAAATATAGATAACCAAATATTTTAATTTAATTTATAATAGCTAACATTCTAACGAAGAAAACAAGGCTGATTTGAAGAAAATCTATAGATAATTGTAGAAGTTATGGCCTTTCTTGCAGATTAATTTAAATAAATGCCCTGTGGGCGTATGATTGATATTAATATACAATAAGTTATGCTAACTTCTACATTTATCTGTAGATTTCCTTCAAATTGGTCTTGTTTTCTTCGTTAAGATGTCAGCTATTACAAAATAAAACAAAATATTCCTTTATCTAATTTGTAAATGAGGAATCGCGCCATTTATAAAAAAATAAAAAATGATTATTGGATTTTTCGTGCCCGCAAAAAATATTTTTTTTTTTCGAAAATATTTTTTTCTCAATTTTTAGGAGACTATTCCTAAACCATTGTTTCTATGTGAAAGTGAAACTCGCAACATCTGTAGCCATCATAAGCGAAAGTGATCGAACCAAATTGTTATGCACATTTTTTATTTCCTCTATATTTTCGTTACAAGTTACATATTTCCTCAGTTATACTCTGCAACGAAAAGTTTTTCCGAAGGACTATGCACAAAATTTTCTGAAGTATTTTGGCTTTCTAAATTCGAAAACGGTATTGACATATTTTTTTAAATTATTTACTAAAATTCCAGTTTTCACCGAAAGTACCGTTAATAGTTGTACTCTTATTTTGGAATTATAGAATTTCAGAAAAATCAAGTTTTTTAATTTTTTAGTTAAATAGCGAAACCCCACTTTACAATTTAGATAAAACAATATTTTGTTTTATTTTATTCTAACAAAGAAAAAAAAAGGTTCACATGTTATAGATCTATAAATAAATGTTGATGTTATGACCCTCTTTGTGGAAGCAAAAGATTTTAAAAGGAAATATGATTTTTTTTAATTTTTTGCTTAAATAGCGCGAAAACCAGCTTTATTTAGAAATCATAATATTATGTTTACTTGTATAATAGCTGGGATTCTAATGAAGAAAACAATGTCCACATGTAAAGAGTGATTTTTTTGAGGTTAGGATTTTCATGCATTAGTATTTGACAGATCACGTGGGATTTCAGACATGGTGTCAAAGAGAAAGATGCTCAGTATGCTTTGACATTTCATCATGAATCGTCTTACAAACGAACAACGCTTGCAAATTATTGAATTTTATTATCAAAATGCGTGCTCTGTTAAGAAAGTTCATTGCGCGCTTCCATTTTATGGTCAGTTTAATCGACCCACTGAAGCGGCTATTCGGGCTATTGTGACTAAATTTCGCACCAAATTTACATTGTTGGACATTAAACCACCAACACGCTTACGTAGAGTGCGAACTGAAGAAAATATCGCAGCTGTATCGGCCAGTGTTAATGATGACCACCAATTTTCGATTCGTCGCCGTTCGCACCAATTGGGTCTCTGTTACTCAAAAACGTGGAAATGCCAAAATTGGACTAAGCGGATGGACAACCTAAGACGCAGCCGCGGTCAACATTTAAATGAAATTATCTTCAAAAAGTAAATGTCATGGACCAATCTAACGTTTCAAATAAAGAACCGATGAGATTTTGCAAATTTTATGCGTTTTTTTAAAAAAAAAAGTTATCAAGCTCTTAAAAAATCACCCGATATTAAATCTATGAATAAATGTTAATGTCCCCTTTGTACGCACAAACGAATTTAAGAATAATCACTATATTTTATTTTTGGCAAAATCGCACGAAAATCCGCTTTACAATTTACATAACTGAACGTTCTAACGAATGTTAGCTACTAGATTTATGAATAAATGTGGAAGTTATGGTCCTCTTTGTAGATACAAGCGAATTTATGATAAATTGTGATATTTTTAATTTTTTTTTGGTTAAATAGCACGAAACTTTTCAATGTAGATATCATAATAATTTATTTTATTTTATAATAGCTAACATTAGAACGAAGAAAACAAGGTTGAGCTGAAGAAAATCTATGGATAAATGTAGAAGTTATGGCCTTTCTTGTATAGATTAAACAAATTGAAGCAAAATCATGGCCTGTGGGCGTATGATTGATATTAATATACAATAAGTTATGATAACTTCTACATTTATCCGTAGATTTCCTTCAAATTGGTCTTGTTTTCTTCGTTAAGATGTCAGTTATAAAAATATAACAAAATATTTTTTTATATAATTTGTTAAATAGGTTTTCGCGCTATTTATAAAAAATTTCAAAATATCATAATTTTTTTAAATTCCTTAGCGTCTACAAAGAGAGGCATAACTTATACGTTTAATAGTAGATTTTTTTGTAATTCGTCTTGTTTCCTTCGTTCGAATGTTTGGTATTAAAATATAAATAAAACTATTTTTTCCCCATTTTTGTTTTCTATTTTTTATGAAATTTTTCGTGCCAACAAAAAAAAATATTTTTTTTTGTTTTCGAAAATCATTTTTTCCTCAATTTTTAGGAATCTGTACCTGAACCACTGTTTCTAGGTGAAAGTGAAATTTGCTACATTTGTAGCCATCACAATTAACTTTAACTGAACATAAAAGCGGATATGATCGAACCTATCAAATCCAAAATGATAGTACAAATATTAAATATACCTTCGGCGATATTGGAAATTTAATCTATTTTTTAATTATAACTAAAAACTAACATAGTTTTCGAGTTTAGAAAGCCGAAATACATCAGAAAATGTTATACGTAGTCCTTCAGAATTCGATAAATGTTGGCTGTAAAGTCAAAAATAGTGAAAAGCGACCTTAGAAAAAATAGAGAATACCAAAATATTTCGTTGGTATATGATTGCAGGGAATAAATTGGGAATATTTGTGAGAGAATTGTTTCGGAATCCCATTTAGACAAAGTTAAAATGAATGCAAATTTTGAATTTTTGCAACAATTGCAGCTTTTTTGGTTCTTAATACAGATGTCCTATTCGAAATGGCTTTTTTGATTTTCACGAAAAAAAGGGATAAAGTGACCTCTATAGAGAGGAACTAGAGGGCTAAGATCATCCACAAAAATGATCCTCATAAAATTTTACAATATACTTCTGACAATAAGAATTCAAACATTCACTTACAGCAATTTTTTCACAGAAACTCGGACCTCCGACTGGATTTCAAGTTTATTCGGCAAAAATTATCTACTCAATATGCCCTTTCAGAATTATTGGGTAGCTACTCTGTTCCAATCAAAAATCTTAATTTGTTGGACCTTATAATTAATCAAAAAATAATTATTTCATGTGTATTAATAAAACAATAAATTTATAAAATTGTTAAAATTGTCTAAATTAATCAAATTGTACAAAATAAATTATTATTTATTTGTAAAATATAATTATTGGGTAGCTACTCTGTTTCAATCAAAAAATCTTAATTTGTTGTACCTTATAATTAATAAAAATAATTATTTCATGTGTATTAATAAAACAATAAATTTATAAAATTGCCGAAATTAATCAAATTATTATTTATATATAAAAAATTATAAAAAACCAAAAAACAAAAAAATATTTTTCCCGAGCCACGTTTCGAACCTGAGACCTTTTGGGTGCAAAGTGGACTCCTTACCTCTGTAACTCCATACGAAAAATTCGTTCCGTTCTCACTTTCGAAAATGCTATTCTTAAAATGTTACGGCTTATTAATATATTATCAACTTTTTTGAAAGTTGTTCTGTGGTGTTCAATCGATTTTTTTCAAATAAATAACTACGATCTCTACCGACCATTGCCATTTATTCTGTAGGCATTCCCCACAATCGTTCTACACACAACACATGCACATCTTTAATTGCTTTTTTATGTAATAAAAACAATCTGACGTAATCAACATTTACTTTCGCTGTGTCTGATTTTATTTTATTTTTTTTTTGGCGTTGAACAATAATTGAAATACAAAAATGTATGACTAACAAAACAAATAGACGTGCAATCAACAGAGAGAACAACAACACCAACAACAACAACAACATCATCAATATGTGTTGTTAAATGCAATTTTTAAAATTCTTATGAAAATAAATTTTTGTGATCGTGTTTGTTGCCCCCCCCCCCCCCCCCCTCGAGAATATTCACTTTTCGCACACACATGTGACCGGCAGCACGCATTCGTTGCGAGGCAAAATGCGCAAAACCCCGATTATAATTGGGAACAGCAACAACAACAACATCAGCGGAACATTCGGAGGTAGATTGCAGCGTATGACTGCCTGCCTCTACATATTTCGCCAAATTGAAAAGTGAAAATCTATAATGTGTGTATTTCAACATTTTCTAATGAAATTACGCACACGCTAGAGTAGGCGAGGTGGGGTGCGGTGTGATACACCACTCGAAGAAAAAGGTATGTCGAGCACTTGTCTGTCAGCACACATAAATTTAAAATATGAGTCATTGTCATAGTATGCCACGCCACAGCTTGAGGCTGAAGTGCACTAATATTGAAGTTTAATAATGATTTTTTCAAAATTGTTATATTCCCTTTCATTTTACAAAAATATTTTAAAAATACTATACTAATATTGCAGTTCAAATCTAATTCAAAAATAATTTTGATCCTTTTTCCTCTTGATGGCTTTGTTAGTCGACAAAATTGTCGTATTTGGGCATCGGAAGATGCACAAATGATCAAAAATTTTGAAAATTGTTATATTTCCTCCCATTTAACAAAAATATTTTAATAACAGCAGTTCAAATCAAATTTAAAAATAATCTTAAGACTTAATGGCTTCGTTAGTCGACAAAATTGTCGCATTTGGGCCACGGAAATGATAAGAAATTTTGAAAATTGTTATATTTTTCCCATTTTTTCAAAAATAAAATCAATCAATCAAATTTAAAAAAAATCTTGAGTCTGTTTTTTGGATGGCTTCGTTAGTTGTCAAAATTGTCGTATTTGGTCTTCAGAAAATCCACAAATGATCAGAAATTTTGAAAATTTTTATATTCCCTCCCATTTTACAAAAATATTTTAATAATAATATTTCGCAGTTCAAATCATATTTAAAAATAATCTTAAGACTTTTTTGATCTTAATGGCTTCGTTAGTCGTCAAAATTGTCATATTTGGGCCTCAGAAAATCCACAAATGATCATAAAATGTGTATATTCAATTCCATTTTACAAAAATATTTTAAAAATAATGCTTTAATATTGCACTTCAAACCAAATTTAAATATAATATTGAGTAATTTTTTATCTAGATGGCTTCGTTAGTTGACAAAATTGTCGACTGTGTGGGCCGCAAGTGATCACAGGCCTGCCTGCGAGAATCATGTACCATGTCTTCAACTCACCGTCTTCGTTGAGTGCAGCACAGTGCCTTGTAGGACGTCGCACAGTGGTTCAGAATCAATAATTTTTTTCAAAAAGAGTATTCTTTTAAATATTTTTTTACAAACAAACTTTATTTGACACAAACACAGTTTGTTCCGCCCCAAAAAAGCTAAGAAACCACAATTTCTAATAAAATAAAATTCGAGTACAATATCTTTTAAAATGTGAGAGAAACAGTTCGATAAAACCAAAAAGAAAAAATAAATTACGAAAAGTAGTCAACTTTGGGCTAATTTCTAAATTATATCCGATTGTTATATCTCAAAATAATCTTTGGGTCCTTGCCTAATTTTGATTTTTTATAGAACTCAAAAATGTCTACTAGAACAAAAGTTATTTAATCATCAGTATCAGAATCCATCGGCCAAAATTCAATCATTTTTTCAATAAAAGGGTATTTTTTAAACATTTATTACAAACAAACTTTATTCGACACAAACACAGTTTGTGCTGCCACAATAGAGCTAAGAAACCACAATTTCTAATAAAATAAAATTCGAGTAAAAATTATTTTAAAATGTGAGAGCAACAGTTCGATAAAAACGAAAAAATAAATTACGTTTTTTCTATTTTCAAAATCTGAAAAGATGAAAATCTTTAGTATGAAAAAAAAAATATTTTGTTTTGCTGCGCATTATTAACAAATACATAAAATAGTGTTAAAAACATAAAAATAAAAATTTTATTTTTCTTTCAAATCGAAAAATACGAAAAGTAGTCAACTTTGGTATAATTTCTAAAATATATCCGATTTTTATCTCAAAATAATCTTTGGGTCCTTGTCTAATTTTGATTTTTTATAGAACTCAAAAATGTCTACTAAAACAAAAGTTATTTAATCATCAGAATCAAAATCCATCGGTCAAATTCAAAAAGAGTATTCTTTTAAATATTTTTTTAACAACAAACTTTATTTGACACAAACACAGTCTGTTCCTCCCCAATAAAGCTAAGAAACCACAATTTCTAATAAAAAAAAATCGAGTACAAAATCTTTTAAAATGTGAGAGAAACAGTTTGATAAAAACGAAAAAAAAATATGTTTTTTCTATTTTCAAAATCCTATTGCCCAATGTTAATATTTCAGAAAAAATCCTTGGCTCCTTTTCTAATTTTAATTTTTTTACAGAACTCAAAAATGTTTACTAGAACAAAAGTTATTGAATTTTGACCGACGGATTGTGATTCTGTGCGACGCCCAGTGGGATAGCTTCATAGATTTGAGTGCAAAAAAATGCAAAGAGTACTCGTAGAGTGATGAAATTTAGCACCGACTATTTTCTGTGCGCAATTAAGCGAAATATGATGTTTCACCAAAAACGGCCACGCCCACCGCATACCGCCCATGTTACTTAAAACGAATTTTTCATACAACATTGTTTGTTTCGCACAAAATGTCTTGAAATTTTGCACAGCGTTTATAGTTAGCAAAATAAAAAAGCTCTGAAAATTTCATTAAAATCGGCCACGCCCATCATATACCGCCCACGTGACTTAAAAATATATATTTTTTTACAAAAGTGTTTGTTTCGCTCCGAATATATTGAAATTTTGCACAGAGTTTATAATTAATAAAGTAAAAGTGCGCTGAAATTTTCATCAAAATCGGCCACGCCCATCATATACCGCCCATATAACTCAAATCGAATTTTGCAAGCAACAATTTTTATTTTGGACCGAAAGTGAAAAGGTTCTGAAAATTGCATGAAAATCGGCCACGCCTATCACATACCGTCCATATAACTCAAAGCGAAATTTTCATACAAAATTGTTTGTTTTGGTCCGAATGTCTAGAAATTTTGCACATAATTTACAATTAACCCATTCGTTCCCACTGTACTCGCTTGGGTACAGAAAAACGGCCAAAACAACCGAACCACAATTTTCTTTGGGCGTTAATGGGTTGACAAAATGAAAAAGCTCTGCAAATTCAGCAAAATCAGCCAACCATTTTTCATACAAAATTGTTTTCTTTCTCTCCGAATATCTGTGCATAATCAGAGTTTACAATTAACGAAGTAAAAAGGTTCTGGAAATTTCATTAAAATCGGCCACGCCCATCTAACTCAAGGCGAATTTTTCATATATTTTTTTTTCTTTCGTTACGAATGTCTTGTCTCCCGCTTCATCATTAGATTTTTAAAATTTATTGTCGAAAAATGCCCTTTTTGCCAGCAGAATACCACTGTGCATCGCCTTGTGACAATTTCTAGTCCTACTCGTATGTGTAATTATGAGTAAATAGTGTTAGTGTGAGTAGTTAGATGGCAGTTTGGCGAATTGGGCACGTCGAACGTCAGACTGCCTACGTGCTGTCGGGCCAGTAAACATAAATTAATGGCAACAACATACATGACTTGTCCGGTGTTCGCCACTCTCAGCTCTGCTCTCAGTTGCAAAAAATATGATTCACTGCAACAGTACTCTTTCGACAGGCGCTCTTTGAGTTCATCACAGCGAGAGAGAGAGAGACTGAGTCGGCGCCCTGTTTTCAACACTTCATTCTGGCAGAGTTGCAGCTCATACTTGCCCATAGTGATCATATGTTCACCACTTAATCCTCTCAACAGTTGGTTGTCTGACTGATAATGATGAGTAGGAAAGAGAGAATGCCGGCCGGCCGGCATTCAAGAACTGGTTTTCTTTATGAATGCACTTACAACAGAAGTTATACTTCGTTTTTTGCTCCCTGTCTCTCTCTCCCTTGCTCTCTTTGTCACCTAAGTCTGGTTTATTTACAGACACCATGTACGCCGTATTATCGAAGAATAGCGATTATGAGACAACAAGTAAACAAAACAACATTGGCATACGTAATATTTTTTGCCATAATTTGCGGTGTCTGGTCTCAAGTTGGTGGTTGGCATCTCCTTTAAGCTTACAACAAACCAGCCTCAGCAACAACAAGAACAAGTCAATGACTCAGTCTCCATGTGCGAATGGAAAAAAATCGAAACTGCAATGCTTGACGATCTGCACTTCAAGACATTCTTGTGGAAATAAAATTGATTTAGAATGTAATACTGGCTTCAATGTGTTTTTGTTAAATCAACAATATTATGCGAAATTAAACATTGTTTATTTATAAAAAATAATCTAAAAAACACATAAAAAGTTTTTTCCCGAGCCACGATCAGAACCTTAGACCTTCTGGGTGCAAAACAGACACTTTGCCTCTCTAACCTCGTGCGATAAATTTGTTCCCACTCACTTTTGAAAATGCAATTCGTAAAATGTTACGGAATACTAACACATTATCAACTTTTTTGGAAGTAATTCAAAAGAACGTCCTCAAATCCATTTTTGCTGTGGAAGTTCCACCGATGAATTATCCCCACACAGGATACGCAATGCGTATATGGTCAATATTGTTTTTCCTCCTTTCCATTAGCAAAAACACAAAATTGCTTTTGTAAAAAGAAAAAACTAAATCGAAATAGCTGGAATTCGAATGTATTGCATTCAGAAATAGCTAAAACACATTAAATTATACAAAAAAAAACGAAAAACAAAATAAAAAAATATATTTTTACTTAATTTATATATTTTTAGGATTAAAAAGATTTAAGAAAAAACCTATAAATTTTCATGTAATTTAATTTTCATTTAAAAACAAATATAAAATGAAAAATTAAAGATATTGAAACAATATTTATTGCAGCAGAATAGTACACAAAAAATTAAAAAGAAGTTAAAAAAATTTGTTCCCGATTTTTTTTAACAAATATTGAAAAAATCCTTTTTTTATTTTTTTCTCAGAAATAGCTACACTTGTGTTCTAAATTAAATAAAATTTAAAAAATATTTTTTTGATAATTTTTTAAAAAAATATTGAAATTTACTTAAAAAGCCCCTTTTTTATTTTTTTCTTAGCAAATAGCTATCAAATCAAATAGAAGTTAAAAAATATTTTTGCGATTTTTTTATAAATATTGAAATTTACTTTTTGAAAAAAAATCCATTTTTTTAAATTTTTTTCTCAGAAATAGCTAGCTAATAGAACACAAGTTCTAAATTAAAAAGAAATTAAAAAATGACAATTTTTTAAACAAATTTGAAATTTTTTGTTTTGATTTTTTTCTCACAGCAAAGAGCTACACTTGTATTCTAATTTTTTTTTTAATTTTTTGGAAATTTATTTAAAAAAATCTTTTTTTTATTTTTTCTCAGCTAATAGCTACATTTGTGTTCTGAACACTGAGCAAATTTCACAGTGGGCTTTTCAGTAGTTTCTGAGATATACGCAAAATTGTATAGGGTCCGACTATTATTTGTGGGGTGCCCTCAGCAGCCATTTGAATGAAATTATTTCCCATTATTAACCGGAAGGATTGTACTTTCAATTAACAAATAAATTTGAGAAAATATTCAGTAGTTTTTTTATAGCATTTTCAAAAAAAAAAGTTATTTGGCGGACCCTATAGAAGTACTCATGTGATTTTAGGCTTTTTTATTATTTTCTTTTCGAGCTGAAATAAATTAAAATTTATTAAAAAATCATATATTGTTTTTTCAATTTTTCCTGAGCATATAGCTATATGTAGCTGAGCATATAGCCATATGCTGCACACACGCTGTAAATGTCAGATCGGGATCGCAAGCAGTTTCTGAGATATCGGCACAAATATAGAAGAATTCGAGTGCAAAAATAATAAAAAACGCCTAAAATCGCATGAGTGCTTCTACATTTTTGCTATATATAATAGAAACTACCAAAAAGTCACTGAAAAATCCAAAATTATCAAAAAAAAATATTTTTTAATTCCTATCACCAATAATTCTACTATAAAAAATTATTTCTATATTTTTTAAATTTATATGATTATATTTAAAAAATAATTTCTTAAAACTGTTCTCCTCATTTACTTGTTTACAAAATTTATGAGAATTGAATTTTTAAAAAAATATTTTTTTCGAACAGTTGAGAGCGATGATTTTTTTTCACAAAAAAAAATAATTTTAATATATCGGAAAAAATATATTTATAGTTTTGTATTTACCCCGAAAAAAAGTACTTCCTCACAAAAAAATATATTTTCAATTTAAAAATATCGAATAAAAATATATATTTTAAGTTATGAATTTAGATTGAATTTTAGTTTTTTGCTCAAATAAGGAACATAAATTCTACATTTACCCACCGAAGAAAAATTAGAAGTACTTCCACAGGAAGCATATTTTAGTCGCATCGCAAAATCCCAAGTTGCATATTTCCCGAATTTGAGAAAGTTCTTTGGAACAACTTCCAAAAAAAGTTGATAATATGTTAAAATCCCGTAACATTTTAAGAAGAGCTCTTTGACAAGCAATTGGGAACGAATTTTTCGTATGAGTTCCGGGAGCTAAGGTGTTCGCTTTGCACCCCGAAGGTCTTGGGTTCGAATCGTGGCTCTGGAAAAATATTATTTGTTATTTTTTTACTATTTTTATAAATAAGCTATAATTAATTTTTTATAATTTTAATAATTTGAACAATTTTATAAATTTATTGCTTTATTAATGTACTCAAAAAAAGAAAAATTTTATGGCCAACCCGAAAATAATTTCTATACTGATTCATAAAATCATATCATAACTTCTACTTCTATACATAGTTTTTTTTACACATAAACATTGATTTTTTGCGTTAGAATGTCAGCTATTAAAAAGTAAAACAAAATACATTTTTGAAATTTTTTTTCTATTTTTTATGATTTTTTCCGTGACAGTAAAAATGGATTTTTTTCGAAAAAAAAATCAATTTATTTCCAAATTTTTGAAGACTTTTCCTAAACCTCTATATCAATGTGAATGTATAATTCGCAATATTTGTAGCCATCATGAGTAACTTTAATTTAACATATAACCGAGTGTTATTGGACTTATATTTTCAAAATTAGAGTACAAATATTTAAGGTACCTTCGCCGAAAATTGGAATTTTAGGGGAAAAATACCAAAAAAAAAAATAATATAGTTATGTTATACATATATTGTTATTATTACTTCATAATATCAATAACATTAAACGATATTAATTAATTTAATAGTAATTTTATTTAATATGTATTTGCAAAAGAATTTTTTTTACCAAATTCGTAATGTGGGGTTACATTACGAATTACGAATTTAATAAAAAATAAAATCTTTTGCAAATAAATAATTAATTAAATTGCTATTACATTAATTAATATCATTTAATGTTATTCATATTATAAAGTACTAATAGTTTAGTACTAGTTTAGTTAGACAAAATAATCATCAACATTGATTAGAATGACTTCAGCCCACAAAATGTCATATTTTCACAATAAAGAAGTTGGCGGACACATTTCTAAAGAAAAAACCCTTCAGAAAACATGACATGAAGTAGACTCTTTTAAAGTGAGAACTTTGTGTACGAAGTTGTACCTGCTGTTCTGTCCACAGGAATACAACCGACACAGCACAAACAAACCCGGCACTTTCCGCCTGTCAATAGAACAGGCCCAACTGAAAGTGTACGCTGTTGTTGTTCTTCTTGTTGTTGGTTTAAACCTTTGAAAGTCAACAAGGTGGGGCCAGAGTAGTAACAGCAGAAGCAACAGAATGACAAACAACCATTGTCCATTGTCGAGTATCATCCATCTATGCCCGGTGTCTATCCAAACTAAAACAACAACTCAAGTGTTTATACAATAAACACAACAATAAAACAAAATAATGTTGTTGTTATTATAGGTTTTAGAGATGTGGATGTTGGATGTGGACGTGGACGTGGTTGAGGAATAATGAAGAGGATGACGGCGATGATGATGCGAAGGATGTTGTTTAGTTTGGTTTGGAAGTTGTTTACTTGGAGTGCCGGTGGTTGGTGTTGTTTCTCTCTGCTAAAGAAGTGATATGATTTATGATTATGTGGCAGGCATGTTATATGTGTCCGTCCGCCTCTTCACTTACCATCCAGCAGCCAAATCTCTCTGTTATTTTACAATGTTTACAACATGTCAACAATGATGTTGTCGTTGTTGCTTAATGATCACGATGACAATGAAATTGTCAATACCCATGTTCGGCATGATTCCCATGAAGAGGAGTCCCTTCCAAAGAAAGAACAAGTGCCAAAGTTAAATATCCCTTTAATGTTGTAACACAACACCGCCTTGGAGGAGGGAGAGAAAGGGAATCAGCTCGGGCTTGGATGTTAGCAAAAAGAATTGATATATTGCCCTGCAGCACGGTCTGTGTGTTTGTGCCCCAATGGAAGTGGGTTTCCTTTGTGGCAATGCCAGTGACATGAAACATAATCTTCTTTAAACTAATATTTGCACATTTCAATCCGTAATCAAATACTAAAATTCTGTTACTTTTCAATTAAGTCGGTATTAGAAAAGTGTTGGTAATTTTTCATTATTGGTTGATTAATTGAATTAATACGTTTAATTTGAATAATGTGACTAATTTAATTAATTTGATTAATTTCATGAATTTTATCAATTTGATTAAATTATTTAATTTAATTATAATTTGATTACTTTAATAAATTTAATGTATTTGATTAATTTGTAAACTGATTAAATTAAAAAAAGACTAAATTGATTAAATTGATTAAATTGATTAAATTGATTAAATTAATTAAATTAATTAAATTGATTAAATTGATTAAATTGATTAAATTGATTAAATTGATTAAATTGATTAAATTGATTAAATTGATTAAATTGATTAAATTGATTAAATTGATTAAATTGCTAAAATTGATAAAATTGATTAAATTGATTAAATTGATTAAATTGATTAAATTGATTAAATTGATTAAATTGATTAAATCGATTAAATTGATTAAATTGATTAAATTGATTAAATTAATTAAATTGATTAAATTGATTAAATTGATTAAATTGATTAAATTGATTAAATTGATTAAATTGATTAAATTGATTAAATTGATTAAATTGATTAAATTGATTAAATTGATTAAATTGATTAAATTGATTAAATTGATTAAATTGATTAAATTGATTAAATCGATTAAATTGATTAAATTGACTAAATTGATTAAATTGATTAAATTGATTAAATTGATAAAATTGATTAAATTGATTAAATTGATTAAATTGATTAAATTGATTAAATTGATTAAATCGATTAAATTGATTAAATTGATTAAATTGATTAAATTGATTAAATTGATTAAATTGATTAAATTGATTAAATTGATTAAATTGATTAAATTGATTAAATCGATTAAATTGATTAAATTGATTAAATTGATTAAATTGATTAAATTGATTAATTTGATTAAATTGATTAATTTGATTAAATTGATTAAATTGATTAAATTGATTAAATTGATTAAATTGATTAAATTGATTAAATTGATTAAATTGATTAAATTGATTAAATTGATTAAATTGATTAAATTGATTAAATTGATTAAATTGATTAAATTGATTAAATTGATTAAATTGATTAAATTGATTAAATTGATTAAATTGATTAAATTGATTAAATTGATTAAATTGATTAAATTGATTAAATTGATTAAATTGATTAAATTGATTTAATTAATTTAATAAATTTAATAAGTTTATTAAATTTATTAAATTTATTAAATTTATTAAATTGATTAAATTGATTGAATTGATTAAATTGATTAAATTGATTAAATTGATTAAATTGATTAAATTGATTAAATTGATTAAATTGATTAAATTGTTTAAATTGATTAAATTGATTAAATTGATTAAATTGATTAAATGATTAAATTGATTAAATTAATTAAATTAATTAAATTGAGTAAATTGATTAATTTTGATATTTTGATTAATTTTGGTTTATTTGATTAATTAAATTTATTTGTTAATTTGCTTAATTTAATTATTTTTATTAATTTTGCTACTTTGATAAAATTGATTAATTTTATTTATTTAGTTATTTAAATTAATTTGACGAATTTAATTAGTTTGACTAATTAAGTTAAATTTATTAAAAAAATATAAACACACCATTTCGGACATGGGTCTGGTTAGACCTTTTTATTACTATTTATTTATTTATTTATTTTTGTGGAAAACTGAGACAAACTTAAAAAAACTATGAATTGTAGACACTAGGGTGGATCGAAAGTAAAAAATGTCATAAGTTATTTAAAAAAATCCTTACTTTTTTGTGGTTTAACAGAAAATTATATAATCTTAAAAAAATATTTTTTAAATAAAAAAAAATTATTTGAACTGGGATATTGTCCTGTCTCAAGACCATTTTGCATCTATATTTAATAGAATGCAAATTTCTTTACAAATGGCATGGTGACATTTATTACTTGGCTGCAGACTACCACTATCATGATTACATATGCAACTCAATGAGATGCTTGTAAGATGGCATGTGTACTTTATTACTTTGTGCGATTTTTTAAAAGCATATTCGGCAAGTGAGTTGTGAGAATCATTTCCTTAAAGAGGCCGGGTTTTGATGTTGAAAAGTCGCTGCGAAGCCACTTGACAAAACCTTTGACAGGGTGGAAAAAATATCCCAGCTAAAACAAAATATTGAGTACAGACCAAAAAATACAAACGAAAAAACTAAAAAAATATAATTTAATTTTTTAATATATATATATATATTAGTGAGTTTACAGCAAATTACTTCTTATTTAATAGAATATTATAAAAAATCAAAAATTATGTTAATTAAAAATATTTTATTTTTATTTTTGTTGAAGATCTGAAAATAAAGTATTTTGTCGTAAGGTAATTTTAAAAAAATTCTAGCTTTTTTCTGCTGAGAAAAACATATATATTTGTTTTTAGTGAATTTACAGCAAATTACTTCTTATTTAATAGAACATTATAAAATCTCAAAAAATATTTTTTAATCAAAAAAAAATAATTTTATTTATTTTTGTTAAAATTTGTTGAAAATCTGGGAATAAAGAATATTGTATAAAGTAATTTAAAAAATCTGGTAAGAAATACAAATATATATTTATTGGCGAATTTACAACAAATTCTTGTTTAATATAATATTATAAAATCTCAAAAAAAAATATTTTTTTTTATTAAAAACAATAATTTTATTTTATTAATTTTTGTTAAATATTTTTTGAAAATCTTTCTTCTTCAAAGAATTTTGTCATATTATTTTTTTAATTAAAAAATATTTTTAATAATTTTGAAAATCTGAAAATAAAGAATTTTATCATAAGGTAATTTTAAAAAATTCCACATTTTTTTCTGGTAGAAAATACAAATATATATTGTTTTGTGAATTTACAGTAAATTGCTCCTAGTTTAATAGAAAATTATAAAATCATAAAAAATAATTTTTTAATTAAAAAAAATAATTTAATTTGTTTGTATATTGTATAACGTAATTTAAAAAAATCTGGTAAGTAATACAACAAATTGCTTCTCGTTTAATATAATATTATAAAATCACAAAAAAAATATTTTTCAACTGAAAAAAATTTTTTTTTGTATGAAATTTAATATTTTATGAAAATCTTTGATTACAAAAAATATTTTTTGTCTACAATTTAATGTTTTTAAAAATTGTTTTTTTTTCAGGAGATCAATAAATGTTAAGTATTGATTACTGTGACTGCTTCGAATAGTTATAATTTTGAGTTTAATTTATTTAGTCTCATTTTTTGCGCAGATTTTTGTAATTGTTTTTAATTTAATTAATTTATTAATTAATTTAATTAATTTGATTAAATAATTCATTGAATTGTGAAAACATTAAAATATCTCAAATTGTCCAATATTCATTTCTATACTGTTGTTTTTTCCCTACTACTGAAATGCGTCCTCTGCTTTACGATCTTTCTATCTTTTTTGAGCGTTTTTTGGTGTTTAATGGTGTGTCTCCCTCCTTTACCAATATGACCCAATTACAACATTTTTATTTTTTATGTTTTTTTTCTTCTCTAGCCTTTACGATTTAAACCTTTAATTGCGTGTTCAACATTGATGTTTATTGTCCTGTGAATAGAGCGAACCTTTTTTTCGTTGCTACTGCATACAGTCATTATTTTGTGTCTTGTTTTGCTCCAACTCCAATAAATACTATTTTTAATTAAACATTTGCTTTCACTAAATATTTATTTGGGACTCCCTCAAGCATAGACACGCGCATTTTAAATTTACCCTCTCCACCAACCCTCTGACTCTGCTGGCCACACGAAAATGTCTATTGACCATTAAAATGTGTGTCAGTGGTGGCTCCCATTGTACGTGGCCATTATGACCAGGTAAATGATATCTTCTTGGTTTTTTTATTTGTTTGTTTGGTTTATTGGTAACATTTTGTTCTAACAAAATTGCGTGTTGATTGGTCATTATTTTCGAAAACGTCGTTCGTTCTATTTGTGGATGATCAGAAATGGTGGGAATGACGAAAAGCACAATTTTCAAATAAATGAAATTTCCGTGGACAAAAGACCGACATTTTTGGTACGACCATTGTTGCGAGTACATGGAGATATTATTATATTTGCAGTTAATTAATAAAATTACCCAATGCAATTAATGTTAATGTTTAAATAACTGGCCAGCTAGAGGGAGGGGGTTGGAAATGAATACCGTCCAGTGATAAAAAACCCTCATCCTTGGTGGGAACTGAGCACGAGCCACGAGAAAAACTACTCAAAAGTAAATAGCAGCGGGAATGAACTCATTCATCCATCCATCATTCCGTCATTAATATGATGAATAACATGAAATTAATGTCTACCCAAGTACACAAGTACATACAGACGTATCATAATCAAATTAAGAGTACAATTTTATTACTAATTTCATTGGATTCATTCGTTTTTCTATTTACTAATTGAATTGAATATGCAATTTTCTATTGAGAGACGTGGCAAACGCTTACCTCACAGCAACCCAACACACATTTTGGAGTGTTAATATTTAAAAATTTGGAATATTTTGGGAAACTTTTTCGGCATGTCGTAAGACAACCTTTTTCCATATGTGGAAATATTTTTAAATATTTGTTTTCCATAGTGCCTCAAAATAAAAAATATATTTTTTTTATATTTTTAAAATCGATAAAATATTAATAGTTTTTAATTTCCCTGATTTATTTGCCCAATCGAAAAAATTAGATTGAGACAAAATTATAAAAGGTAATCAAGGCTTAATATTTAATAGTCTCCCGAAAGAAGCGAGATTTTCAAAAAATATTATTAAAATATTTTTTAAGATTTTATAATTTTCTTTTAAAAAAGATGCTATTTGTTGTAAATTCACCAAAAAATTATATATTTGTATTTCCCACTAAGAAAAAGTTAGGATTTTTTTAAAATTACCTTATGGAAAAATTCTTTATTTTTTAGATTTTCAAAAAATATTAAATTGTACAAAAAAACAATTATTTTCTAAAATTAAAAAATATTTTCAAGATTTTGGAAAAAATAAATTGTAGACAAAAAACAATTAATTTCTATTAAAAAAAAATATTTTTTGTTAAGATATAAGTTTTAAATTTATTTTTTTTTATTTTCTATTAAAAAAGAAACTATTTGCTGTAAATTCACCAAAACATATATATTTGTATTTCCTACCAGAAAAATTTTAGGAATTTATTTAAATTACCTTATGACAAAATTCTTTATTTTTAGATTTTTAAAAAATAATAAATTGTACAAAAAACAATTATTATCTTAAATTAAAGAGTGTTTTTTAAATATTTTAAATAATAAATTGTACAAAAAACAATTATTATCATAAATTAAAAAATATTTTTTTAAGATTTTGAAAGAAAAAAAATTTTATACAAAAGAAAATAAATTTATTTTTTAATTAAAATATATTTCTTAAGATTTTATAATTTGCTATTAAACCACGAGCAATTAAAAATATATCTGTGTTTCCAAGTTGAGAATTTTTTAAAATTACCTTATGTCAAAATTCTTTATTTTCAGATTTTCAAAAAATATTAAATTATTTTTTTTAAGATTTTGAAAAAAATTTTTTTTTTTATTAAAAAATATTTTTTAAGATTTTATATTTTTCTATTAAAAAAGTAGCTATTTTCGCTAAATTCACAAAACTATATATATTTGTACATTCTACAAGAACAAATTTGGGAATTTTTAAAATTACCTTATGACAAAATTCTTTATTTTCAAAAAATATTAAATTGTAGACAAAAAATTTCTATAAAGAAAGAAGCAATTTAAATATTTTTTCCATAGTGTCCCAAAAGTAAAAATACTTCCGTTTTTTATATTTTTAAAATTGACAAAATGTTAATATTTTTTATTATTATTTTTTACAGACGTATCATAATCAAATTAAGAGTACAATTTTATTACTAATTTCATTGGATTCATTCGTTTTTCTATTTACTAATTGAATTGAATATGCAATTTTCTATTGAGAGACGTGGCAAACGCTCACCTCACAGCAACCCAACAAACATTTTGGAGTCTTAATATTTACAAATTTGGAATATTTTGGGAAACTATTTCGGCATTTCGTGAGACAACCATTTTCCTTATGTGGATATATTTTGAAATATATATTTTCCGTTTTTTATATTTTAAAAATCGATAAAATATTAATAGTTTTTATTTTTCCTGATTTATTTTCACATTCGAAAAAATACTTTTTTTCTAATTCTCTGAAGTAAAGCTAAAATTTTTTATATATTCCTATACTCTAACATTGAAGTCAATATTTTTTAATATTGGAATATTTTTAAATATAAATTTTTACCATTGTGTTTTAAATGTTAAAATATTTTCCGTTTTTTACTTTTAAAATCGACAAAATATGAATATTTTTTTATTTTTTTTTTAATTTTTCTGATTTTTTCCACATTCGAAAAAAAAACTTTTTTCCATAGTGCCTCAAAAGTAATAATATTTTCAGTTTTTATGTTTTTAAAATCGATAAAATATTAATATTTTTCTTGTTTTTTAATTTATTTATTTTCGCTGAAAAAAATTGATTGTTTTCTAATTCTCTGAAGTAAAGCTATGCTTTTTTGTATATCCCTATACTCTAACATATAAGTCAATATGGTTTTTTTATTTTTTTTTATATTTCATGTATTCCTCCGAGGATTGTAAATATACAAAAATACCTTATGACAAAATTCTTTAAAAAAAATTCAAAAAATATAAAAAATAAAATTATTTTTTAATAAAAAAATATTTTTTAAAGTTTAAAAAAATATTAAATTTTCAAAAAATATAAAAAAATAAAATTATTTTTTAATTAAAAATATTTTTTTAAAGTTTAAAAAAATATTAAATTGTAGACAAAAAAATTGAAATTATTTTTTAATTGTTATGGTGTGTATAGTTGACGTGTTTGCTTTTAATGGTTTGTATTATTGTCCGGCTTAAGGTCTCAAGTAAATAAAAACAAGATGTTGTTTGTTTATTATTTTATTTTTCCAATTTTGTTCCCGATATTTCGAACGACTTCGTCGATCATCCTCAGGGGCGTTACACTAAACAAATATACATAAGAATAACAATCAATATAGAAACAATTTTTAAACAATTAATATAATTACATTTTAAAAAACAAAACGATCCTTCCACTTTTTTAATTAAAAAGTATTTTAAGATTGTATAATTTTCTACAAAGAAAAAAGCAATTTAAATGTTTTTTCCATAGTGTCCCAAAAGTATTATATTTTATATATATATATATATTTTCCGTTTTATATATATACTAGCTGAACCCCGCCCGCTTCGCCAGGCAAAATACAAATGGTAAAATTAAAATCAGGTTTCATATTGATCTTAGCATATTGATATTATCGTGGTTTGAAAAAAAATTTAAAACATTCGAAATATTATTTGGTTTTGTTAAACTCACAAAAAAAACAGTAAAATTTTCGTTAAAATCTTCCCGGATTTTATATTTTTCTGGAAATTGTCCTACATCCTATGTCCTTCCTTGGGCCAACACGAATTCACCAAGCCCAAAATCGTGAAAATCAGACGATCCGTTATAAAGTTTTGCGTGTTCACACGGACGGCATTCTCTTTTATAAATATAGATTTAAAATCGATTATTTTTTATTTCCCTGATTTATTTTCACATTTGAAAAAAAAATAGATTATTTTCCAATTCTATACTCTAACATAGAAGTCAATATTATTGTTTATCTCTTTTAATTTTATTTTTTTGCTATTTTTTTTATTTTTTTGCTATTTTTTTTATTTTTTTTTCATAATGCCTTAATAGCTAAAATATTTTCCGTTTTTTATACTTTTAAAATCGAAAAAATATAAATATTTATTATTATTATTTTTTATTTTCCGATTTATTTTTTTTTATTCCAAAAAAAAATTCTAATTCTCTGATTAAATCTATGATTTTTTAAATATTTTTTATATTTGTCAAATAGACAAAATATAAATATATTTTTTTATTTTCACATTAAAAAAATATTTTTTTCTAACTCTCTTGTTTTTTATCTTCTTTTTAATATTAAATGTTTTCCTCCGATGAAAAATTAAAAAATATCCATAATTTTTCTTGAGCCAAACATTACTTAAAAAATGAAAACAAAATGCTAGCTGTTTACTAGTGTAATCTACTTTGTGTCGAATAAATTTCGAAAAGATAAAATGCTCTTTTGCCTGTCTTGAAGATATTTTTGTGCCAGCCAACAAACACAAAAAATGAAATGTGCATATGTTTGAGGAATGCAAAAAAAAATTGAAATATATTGTATGCCCCAGCAGCCAGCCAGCCTGCCATGCATAAACGAGCAACCAACCAACCAACTTAATACTCTCCAAAGTAATTTCAAAAATAGACACAGTGTGAAACTCACTCAGAAGATGCAGAATGGATTCGAATGAACAGATTCTGTATTCTTTATATATACATACATATAAATATATATATATACATATGTATGTATATGCATATTCGTTTATTTGTGTTTTCATATGTACCATGCATATACATATATATTTAATGCATTTAATGTAGATTTATTGCAGAACATTTTGATATTATATTAATATTATGAATACAATAAATTTTCTGTTTTGTTTTTTTTTTCTACAACAAACAAACAAACCAAAAAAAAATCACAGATTATATTGCATGGAAAAATTAGAAAATGACTAGAATCCCACAAAGTCAATCAAGCGCATGATATAATCTATATATTAACAACAACATATTCACTTGCTCAGAAAAAATGCACAAATTAAAAAACAACAAACAAACAAAAATAATTGTCGAGCAAAAACAAAACAAAAAAATAATAATATTAATATTGGGGAAAATCTATTATTGACATGTGCAGCATTGTCAGTAGTTATAGAGAAAATCAGACAAAATAAATTAAACTCAAAATTATAACTATTAGAAGCAGTCAAAGTAATCAAGACTTAATATATTTTAGTCCCCGAAAAAAAAAACGATTTTGAAAAATATTGAATTATAGACAAAATATTTTTTTTTAGTAACAAAAATCTATTCTAAAAAATACTAGCAGAAATTTGCTGTAAATTCGCCAAAAATATATATTTGTTTAACCTACCACAAAAAAGTTTGGAATTTTTTAAAATTACCTAATGGCAAAATTTTTTATATTCAGATTTTTAAAAAATATTACATTGTAGAAAAAAATATATTATTTTTTAATTAAAAATATATATTAAAATTTTCTATGAAACTAGAAGCAAATTATTATTAAATTGTAGACAAAAGTATAAAAATATGTTAAAAAATATTAAATAGTAGACAAAAATAAAACTATTTTTTCAATAAAAAAATATTTTTTTGATATTATAATTTTCTATGAAACTAGCAGCAAATTATTATTAAATTGTAGACTAAATAATAAAATAATTTTTTTAATTAAAAAATATTCTGTTTTAAGATTTCAAAAAAAAAATAGTAGAAAAAGTATTTTTTTTTAATTTAAAAAATATATTTTTTGGATTTTACAATTTTCTTTTAAGAAAAAATCAACAAAAAATATTAAAAATTGCCTTATTTTGAGATTTTCAAAAAAAAAATATTTTTTAAATTAAAAAAAATTTTTTGATTTTATAATTTTCTATTAAACAAGAAGCAATTGCTGTAAATTCACCAAAAATATATTTGTAATTCCTACCTGAAAAAAAGTTAGGAATTTTTTTAAAAATATCTTAGACAAATTCTTTATTTTCGAATTTTATTAAAAATATATATTTTTTACGATTTTATAATTTTCTATTAAACAAGAAGCAATTGCTGTAAATTCACCAAAAATATATTTGTATTTCCTCCAGAAAAAAGTTAGGTATTTTTTAAAATTACCTTATGACAAAATTCTTTTTTTTTTCATATTTAAAAAAATACATTAAAATGTAGACCAATATTTTTTTCCCAAGTTTTTAAAAATATTAAATTTAAAAAGAAATAAAATTATTTTTTTTTTAACTAAAAAATATTTTTTAAGATTTTAAATTTTCTATTAAACTAAAATATATATATATGTATATATTTGTATAGCCTACCACATATATTATAAATTATATATAGTGTGTACAATTTCATAAAGAAATTCCTTAAAGAAAATTAAAAATTTGCAAACTTTCTCTTAAATCGGAGAACTCAAGAACAATTTATGTTCCGTTTCACATGGAATTAGTCTATAAAATGAGTATGGGGTCTGGCCAGACCCAATGTACTGTATACATTGCAGGCGTATGTTTGTGCAGATTCTTTTGTCGCATTTTTTCGCCGAAAAAGATAGCTCAGGAGATTGTAAAATAATTGGTTTTTTGTATGTATATTTAAATAGCAATGAAAAGGTTTAACCAGACCTATGAGCCTATTTTTTCTATTAAATTTATCTTTTCTGAAGCAAATTTATTTATTTTAAAATAAAATTAAATTGATATTAACCTTCCCCGACAGTCGATGTTACCCTTAAACCAGTTGCCCCTTAAAAAGCTATAAATTTCCAAAGCATACATTTTTTCAAAAAATTACTTCAAATACTTATTCGCATCCGATCATATCGATATAGGTTTCAAATTAAAGAGAAGAATTACCACTAAAAATACTTAAAATTTCTTCTATCTGTATTACGTTAGCATTTACAACCATTTCAAGTTTCCCCCCTTAAAATTGTTGAAATATGAATGAACTAAATAAACTAAGAGGGAAACGTTAAAAGATTGTTAATGCTAAACTTTTACTGGTAGAAGCATTAAATTTGAAGTATTTTTAACAGATATTCTCATCATTTATTTGACATATATACCAATATCATAGGGTGCGAATAAGTATTTCAAATAATTTAAGAAAATTTGTACCCTTTGGAAATTTATAGTTTTTTTTTAAGGGGAAACGGGATGAGGACGTATATCATCTGGTTCAAGTGTAATACGGAATGTCGGGCGGTGTAATAGTAATTTAATTTTATTTTAAAATAAATTCTTTTGCTTCAGAAAAGATAAATTTATTTAGAAAAAATCTCATGGGGCTGGTTAGATATTTTTATTACTATTAAAAGACAACTATTGTTGTCTACAAATTTCACAATCATTTTTTGTCTATCAACTCAACAGTTTAACTTCAAATCGAGAAAAAAATCTTTAGCAAAAATCCAAAATATTCCTTCATTGCTTATTTCTTCCGTTTAGGCAGCAAAATTTCGTAACAATTGTACTAATGACACTTTCCAAATAAATTGAAAGAAAAATGATCATATGTTAGTGGTTTCGACAAATTGGCAACCTAATATTTATGCGCCACAATTTCTTATGTTGAAATTTTCGCCAAACAATTCAGGCGAATGAAACCCACCACCACCATCCCACCAGAACCTCATTATTATTCGCATTATTTTCGCAAATAAAAAAGCAAAAACTGAAAAATTATTTGGAAACAATCTGCGCTCTTCTGAATACACAGTGTTTGTGTTTTTTGTTGGATATTTTGGAACATTTAACAAACACAACGTTTCTACTTTTCCATGGCAGCAGAGAGTCAATGAACTATCCAGAAATATTCCCCAAAAAAAATAAACAAGGCACACAACGCCGAAACATAAGAAAATATGATCGGAGGAGGCCAACAGCAACAACACGAAATATGACACACGTATGGCGAGCAAGCAGTCAGAGTCAGTCAGTACAAAGTTGCAACAGCGCCCACAGAAATTATGGTGGTGCAGGCAGACAGACCCCTTTTTCGCAATGTGCTGTTGTTCAACTTCATGGCCCAAAACACCGGCAACTACATTTCCTCTTATGGGTACGGCAAGCAGAGAGCGCACCACACTAAACAAAACATTGAAAAATTGCATAAACATTCTCCGTCCAACGCACCCCCCCCCCCAAAATTAAGCACAACAACATTTCACACTTATTCGAGAACTTATTCCCCCCCAAAATAAAATCATCATGTTCATGTAGAACGACTTGGTGGTACCCTAACCAATTTTTTTTTTTTTTTAATATTTAATATTTATTATAAATTCATATTACAAATGTTAAGATTATTATAATATAAATATATTATGTATAATAATATTATAACATTATTAAAACATAATTTTGAAGCCTCAGCGTCATATTGACATTATTGAGGCAAGTTGGCAAAATCAAAAAATTTAATATTATATACATATGTACAATTGTAATTATGTAATTTAAAAACTAATTATAGCCTAAAAACAGTATACATATTAGAGATATTTAAAATAAAAGTCCCTCAACATTTTGAAACAAGTGATTTTTAAGGAAATTTTTAAAAGTTGAAATTCTAGTTAAATTCCTTAATTCCTGTGGCAAATTATTAAACTCATAACTACCCATATATTCTATTCTCTGCTTGGTTACTTCCAATCTACACCTGGGTACCCTCAAATTGGCATTATTCCTCGTATTGAAAGAATGCAGATTTGATGAAAATTTTATGGTGTGATGTCCAATATTATGAATGCACTTGAAAACGTACGTCAGTAGTTGCATTTTATATAATCCATAAATTGGCAAAACTGTCGGAAATATATCCCTGTAAAGTGATATTGTAGGGTATCTCACTGGAAGATTAGCAACTATCTTTAAAGACTTTGTTTGTGTCCGTTGGATTGATTTAAGTTCACCACTCTTCTTATAACCATACAAAATTGCCAAATAATTAAAACTACTTTGAACAAGTGCTTGGTATATTAACAACTTTGTGGCACGGTCAAATTTATTTTTAAATTTGTAAAGTAGACCCAGAGCCTGCGAAGATTTTGTTTTTAAATGCGAAATATGCTTGTCCCATGAAAGGTTGCTTTGCAAACATATGCCTAAATAGTTAACATAACCGACTTCAATAATTTCTTTACCGTCAACAATTTATATTCGAAGAAAACTGAACGAAAAATATATAATTTTTCGTAAAAAATAGAACACAAAAATCTATACATAAGAATGAGAACAGTAAGAGAATAAGAAATAAGAACATATTTGTAATAAATATGAAAAATGTTATACAAAAGTTGTAGAAAATAAAACATTTTTGTAAAAAACAACAATTTTTCAAATAAATGGAACGTTTGTGCAGGAAAAATCGAAAAGAAAAATAGGGAAGTATTTGTAAAAAAAATATTTTTTTATAAAAATTATGAAAATTTCTTGTAAAAAATTATTTTTTTTTTCAAAAAAATAAAAATAGTTTCTGTTGTAGAAAATAGTTTAATAGACAGAAGTAAAATATTTTTTAATTAAATTTTTCGAATGCGTCAAAATCGGAAAACGTGAGTCTTTTTACAGCAGCAGCGCCTTAATGAAGAAAAAAATTAATTATTGAAGAAAATTTGTGGATAAATAGCTTTTTTGAAGGGGAAAACTTAAAATGGTGGTTAATGCTAAACTAATACAGAGAGAATCGTGAATTTTACATTCCCAAAAATTCACAAATCCCCAAAAAAACTAAAAATTCCCAAAAAGGGAATTTTTTCGCAATGCAACACTACTTAGACTACAAATTTTGTTGAAGAGTACATTTTCTCAACTCAATTTGTGTAAATTTAAATAAATTAAGATTTGTATTTGTTTAATTCCCCAAAAGAAAACAAAAATCCCCAAAACGGAGATTTTCCAAAAAAAGACGGGTCGTTCTAAGTTGACTTGAGTACATTTTTCAACCTTTATTTTATTTTAACAATTTAACAATTTCCTTAATTCCCAAATAAAAAAAAATAAAAATCCCAGAAAACAATTAAACTCCAACAACAATTAACTCTCAACAATTTCAATGCCAAATGTAGTTGAATTGAGTACATTTTTATATTTTTGTCTTATTTTATAAATTCAACTTGAATATATTTGACAATTTTCTCAATTCCCAAAAAAGAAAACAGAAATCCCCAAAAATGGGAGTTTTCGCAAAAATAAAAGATGACTTGTTGTGCTCAACTATTTCTATTTAAAATTCAGTTGTATTAAGTACATTTTCTCAATTCCCAAAAAGAAAATACAAAATCCCAGGAAAGGGATTTTTTTCGCAATTTTTCGTTGAGCTCGAGAGTTTTAATTCCAAATCTAGTTGAATTGAGTAAATTTTTATATTTTTTATTTTATTTTTTAAACGCAGCTTTAATATATTTGACAATTTTCTCAATTCCCAAAAAATAAAACAGAAATCCCCAAAAATGGGATTTTTGAAAAAAAAAAAATAATAATAAAAGACGGCTCGTTAAATTCCAAATCTAGTTGAATTGAGTACATTTTATAAAATCAACTTGAATAAATTTGACTTTTTTGTCAATTCCCGAAATGAAAACAAAAATCCCCAAAAAGGAATTTCCTTTGCAAAAAAACTACGTTGACTTTTCACAAAACATACGGCCGTTGTGCAAATTTAGTACAATTGTGTATATTTTTTAAATTCAACTTAAATATTTTTGGCAATTTTCTCCATTCCCAAAATGAAAACAAAAATCCCCAAAAATGGAATTTTTCGCAAAAATAAAATGCTCAACTATTTAAATTCCAAATTTAATTGAATTTTGTACATTTTTCCAATTCCCAAAAAAGAAAACAAAAATTCCCAAAAAGGGAATATTTCGTCAAAAAATACGGTTCGTTGGCCTCACCAGTTTAAATTCCAAATCTAGTTGAATTGAGTGCAAAATCAACTTCGACCATTTTCTTTGTTGCCAAAAAGAAAAGAAAAATTCTCAAATAATCCATTTTTTTTACAAAAATAAGAGACGGCTCGTTTTGCTATTTAAACTATTTAAATTCCAAATTTAGTACATTTTCTCAATTCCCAAAAAAAGGAAGCAAAAATTCCCAAACATGAGATTTTTTGAAGAAATAAAGACGGCTAATTGTGCTCAACTAATTAAATTCAAAATTTTGTTGAATTTAGTACAAAAATCCCCAAAATTGAGATTTAGTTGAATTTAGTACATTTTCTCGATTCCCAAAAAGAAAAGAAAAATACCCAAAAAACGGAATTTTTCGTAAAAAATATGGTTCGTTGTGCTCATCAATTTAAATTCCATATCTAGTTGAATTGAGTACATTTTATAAACTCAACTTCAATATAATTGACAATTTCCTTAATTCCCAAAAAGAAAACAAAAATCCCCAAATAGGGATTTTTTTCACAAAAAACTCCTTTTCGTTGTGCTTTACGATTTAAAATCCAATTTTAGTCGTATTTAGTAAATTGTATTGTAAATTCTGAATTTCTAAAAAGAAAACAAAAATCCCCAAAAAGGGGATTTTTCGCAAAAAAAGACGGCTCGTTCTGCTCTATAATTCGAATTCTAAAATTAGTTGAATTGTCTACATGTTTAAACTTGAACAACATGAATATAGTTGCCGATTTTGCCAATTTCCATAGAAGAAAACAAATAACCCCGGAAAGGGGATTTTTCGCAATAAATTCCAAAAATTAGTTGAATTGTCTATATTTTTTAAACTTGAACTTGAACAAATTGAATACATTTGTGCATTTTCACAATTCCCAAAAAAAAACGAAAATCCCCAAAGAGGGATTTTTCGCAAAAACTTGATCTTCAACAACTTAAATATATCTGACATCTTTCTGAATTTCCAAAAATAAAAAAATCCCCAAAAAACTCAACAACTTAAAATCCAAAATTAGTTGAATTGTCTTTATATTTCAACCATGAACTTTAAAAACTTGAATATATTTGTCAATTTTCACAATTCCCAAACAGTAAAAAAAATCTCAAAAAGACGGTTCGTTGTGCTCAGCTATAGAAATTCCAAAATTAGTTGAATTGTCTATATTTTTTAAACTTGAACTTGAACAAATTGAACATCTTTGCCCATTTTCACTATTCCCAAAAAGAAAACGAAAATCCCCAAAGAGGGATTTTTCGCAAAAAAATACGGCTCGTTATTTTCAACAAATTTTATTCCAAATCTAGTTGAACTGAGTACATTTTGTTAGCTAAACTTGAATATATTTGGGAATTTTCTCAATACCCAAAATGATAACGAAAATCCCCAAAAAGCGAATTTTTCGTTCAAAAATTTAAACTCCATATTTTGTTGAATTTTTTGAACTCAACTTGAAAATATTTGAACTTTAAAACAATTCTCAATTCCCAAAAAGAAGCCAAAATCTTTATTCTCAATAATTTTAAATCAAAATCTAGTTGATTTGAGTAGAGTTTGATATATTTGACAATTTTCAAAATTTCTAAAAAGGGATTTTTTGCAAAATTTTCTGAATTCATATTCAAGCTTTCATTTTTTATTTTTGTAGAATTAATTTAAAATTGTCTTTTTCATAACATTTTGAGATTTAATTAAACATTTTTTTCGGAATCCCCCAAAAATGGTCACATAACCCACTTGAATCTTGAACTTTTGACACCACCTATTCATTGTCCAAATATAAATTCTTGATGTTTAAAACTGTTTATTCTGTTGTTGTGATTTTTAAATTTCCCACAAACCAACCAACCAGCCAGCCAACCACCCTCCTCCTTCCTCCATTGAAGTTTGGGAATCTTTTTTTTCGTTTGGCTGGCAATTATGCGTTTTCAGCAGATTTTTTCGCCTCGTTTCATGTTTTCCTTATTTGGAAGAACTTTGTCCAAAAAATAAACCTGTTCTTACCACACAAATACACAGACACGCACACTCACTTACATCCAAAATAATCTACTTGACATACAACAGAATGCCAAAATGAAGGAAATCGTTTTAAGTTTATTTTCTTAATATTCTGCTGCTGCCTGCCTGCCTTTCCTTCCGTTGGCCAAAATAAAATTAAGATTCGTTTTATGACAACAAACAGGCAGACACGTCATGTCGATCGCGGTCGATTGTTCAACGAAAATAATCATCAACTCTCAAAAGCAAATGATTGACGTAGATGGGCCACATTTGCGATGAAGGTTGGGCTATATTAAATTTAAAGCTGAGGGCCAGAGACTTCCAGAAAAAAAGGAACATAAAGTCCAAAGGACTTCAATGGACATGATGTTTAGAATAATAATAAAATACATGGGTAATATGAAAGGTAGATTACAACATTTTTTTATGAAACCTAAATGTTCATAAAATAATTCTATGAAATATTTCATATTATTTACGAATATTATAGAATTATTGTCTGAATTTATGATTGTGGATATATTTTTTTTAATTTTCCCCGAAGGTACCTTTAGTATTTGTACTCTCCTTATGGAAATATAGGTCCGACCACAATTAATTAATATATAATTAATTAATTATATTAATTAATTATATTAATTATATAATTAAGTAATTATGATTTTGTGAATTTCACTGAACAGTGCTTCAGGAACCGTCTCCTAAAAACTGGAAAAAATGTTTTTTTTTCATTTTTTTTTTAATTTTCTCCGAAGTTACCTTTTGTATTTGTACTCTCCTTTTGGGAATATAGGTCCGATCGCAACCGCTTATATGTTCAATTAAATATAATTACGATGGCTACAAGTATTGCAAATTTCACTTATGGCTAGAAACAGTGGTTTAGGAAGAGTCTTCTAAAAATTGGAAAAAATGATTTTTTTCGATTTTTTTAAATTTTCCCGGAAGGTGCCTTTCATAATTGTACTCTCCTATTGGAAATATAGGTCCGACCACAAACACTTATATGTTCAATTAACGGTAATTACGATGGCTACAAATGTTGCGAATTTCAGTTTCAACTAGAAACAGTGGTTTAGGAAGAGTCTCCTAAAAATTGTTAAAAAAAAAAGAATTTAAAAAAAAAAATCTTTTTTGTTTGGCACGAAAAAATTATAAAAAAATAGAAAAAAAATCTATAAAAAATATTTTGTTATATTTTTGAATAGTCAACATTCTAACACAGAAAATAACGACAATATGTAAAAGATGTTTGGATAAATATAGAAGATATGACACACTTTGTAGACGCAAATGAATTTCTAAAAAAATTATGATTTTTTAATTTTCGTTTAAATAGCTAGAAAACCCCATTTACAAATTGGAAAATAAATTATTTATATTCTATTATAAATTATTTATTTATAGCTGTTTTCTTAACCAAGAAGACAATGCCTATTTTTTGAAAATCTATGGATAAATGTAGAAGTTATGGCCCTTCTTGGTGAAGTACCTGCATATACCTGGAGTATAATTCACTGTTGTCTTCACATCAATTTAACCAAAATGTTGGTAGGAAAAAATTTTCACATGATTCTTTTCATGCTCGTCGTGTCGTTTCATCCCAATGATGAACGCTATAGAGCCAAGATTTTTTATTAATTATCTTATAGCTGACATAGGCTAAACATTGTTTGATAAAAGAAAAAATTTAATAAATAAAATTTCTTGTTTAAATATCGAAATTGTTTCTGATATTTTGTGTTATATATATTATAGCTACAGCTTTCTTTTGTTCGTTGACTAATAGTGAAATTTGAAGTAGAATATTTTCCCCCTTAACTCCATCCCCCTAAACTTCAGATTTGTGGCTCATTTTAGCACCAATTCGAAGAAGGTAGGAAATTAACACCAAAAATGAAAGTTTAAGTTTTGACTTATTTCTGGCATTTGTGTTCAATTTTGAGTTTTGGTGTATTCGGAGACTTATAGTAGAATTTTACGACAAATATTTTTGTAGAACATTTTGAGCGGTTAAACCTTTGTTTTAGACGCGTATTTTACACATCATCTTAAAAGGGGCCAAAAAGACCCCTATATTGAGGAGCTTGGGAGTTAAAATGTTCCACAAAAATGTCGCCCGTAGTGTTTTAAGTAATATTGGGGAACACATCCTACAGCTAGATCACAAGATTTCCTCCTTTCCGCCCATTCATCATAAGAATGTTTAGAAAAGGCAGTATTTTTCACCCTTTTGCACAAAATGGACCAAAAAGACTCCTATATTGAGAAGTTAGAGAGTTAAAGTGGTCCAGCAAAATGTTCCTCGTAGCGTTTTAAGTAATGTTGCTGAACACGTCACATACATAAAATGAAAGGATCACAAAGTTTCCTCCTTTCCGCCAATTCATCCTAAGAATGTGTGGAAAAGGTTGTATTTTTACTCATTTGCACAAAATGGACCAAAAAGGCCCCTATATTGAAGAGCTAGAGGTTTACAATGTTCCACAAAAATGTTCCTCGTAGTGTTTTAAGTAGATTTGCTGAACACATCGTACACTTAAAATGTAAGGATCATAAGGATCCCTCCTTTCTGCCAACTCATCATATGAAGGGTTGTTTTTTTCAACCTGTTGCACAAAAGCACCCAAAAAGACTTCTATATTGGGGAGCTAGAGGGTTAAAATGTTCCACAAAAATGCTGCTCGTAGTGTTTAAAGTAATATTGCTCAACACACATGTAAGGCTCACAAGGTTTCCTCCTTTCCGCCAAGTCATCATAAGAATGTTTGGAAAATGAAGTATTTTTTACCCTTTTGCACAAAAGAGCCCCTAAAAACCCCTTTATTAAACAGCTAGAGGGTTAAAATGTTCCACAAATTTGTTCCTCGTAGTGTTCTGAGTAATATTGCTGAACATATCCTATACTAAAAATGTAAGGATAATAAAGTTTCATCCTTTCCGCCAATTCATCCTAAGAATGTGTGTAAAAGGGGATATTTTTACCTTTTTGCACAAAAAGGGACCAAAAAGACTCCTATATTGTGGACTTAGAGGGGTTAAGTGTTCCACAAAAATGTTCCTCGTATTGTTCTAGGTAATATTATTGAACACATACCACACTTAAAATGTAAGGATCACAAGGTTTCCTCTTTTCCGCCTATTCATCATAATAATGTTTGAGAATTAGAGTTTTTACACTTTTGCACAAAGGGTACCAAGGAGGCCCATATACTGAGGAGTTAGAGGATTAAAATGTTCCACTAAAATGTTGCTTATAGTCTTTAAAGTAATATTGCTCAACACATCCTGCAGTTAGAATGTAAGGATCACAAGGTTTCCTACTTTCCGCCAAGTCATCATAAGAATGTTTGGGAAATGAGGTATTTTTTACCCTTTTGCACAAAAGAGCCCCTAAAACCCTTTTAATAAGCAGCTGGAGGGTTAAAATGTTCCACAAATTTGTTCCTCATAGTGATCTGAGTAATATTGCTGAACACATCCAATACTAAAAATGTAAGGATAATAAAGTTTCATCCTTTCCGCCAATTCATCCTAAGAATGTGTGTAAAGGGGGGTATTTTACCTTTTTTGTACTAAATGGACCAAAAAGTCACCTATATTGTGGAGTTAGAGGGGTGAGGTGTTCCACAAAAATGTTCCTCGTAGTAATTTAAGTAAATTTGTTGAACACATTCTATACCTAAAATGTAAGGACAACACGATTTCCTCCTGTTCGCCAATTCATCATAGGCACATTGGGAAAGGGGTAAATACACTGTCCATCAGCATTTTTGGAACAGAGTAGAGACTCTATAATTCTGAAAGGGCATATTGAGTAGATTATTTTTTGTAGAATAAACTTATGGTCTAGCTGGTCTGAGTTTCTTTTTACAGTGGGTCAATGTTTTCATTTTTATAGTCGAAAGTAGCATTATCCTAGGCGAGAAAAATGTTGTAAGTTAATGTCTGAGAGAATTCTTATTATCATAACTATATTGTAGAATTTTATGCGGATCATAAATGTGTCATCATGTGTAAGAACTTTTTAATCGATTTACACAATTTTTTGAGTGCATCACTTTTATAACAAAAATTAGATAAAACCTTCTTTGCCTGAAATTGTTTATTAACTTTTGCTGTTCATCAGATGTTTTTTTTATATTCATATCCATTTGACATTTACGTTTCTTTATGGCTCCTCTACATGTTGGCTATCTTTGCCATTTGGCTGGCAGCTTTGCCTATCTTTCAGGCTGTTCAAAAATAAACATAAAATGTGTTGCTACCTTAAGGCTTAGTCACGCATATGCACAGCATAAGCAGGCGAGTATTTCAACGATATCAGCAGCCATCTCTTGTTATCCTTTTTTGATATACTCACACACACATGTGAGTGGGAGTGTGTGTGTGTGTCACACACACTCAAACAATTTCAGTTATATCACACGTCAAACCTTAATGTCGAAGGAAAGAAAACAAAAAAAACGAAACCGAGACAAACGAAATTTCATAAACCTGAGCATGTCTCTCGTCATCATCGCCATCATCACCATGAGTTTCATAATCATTTTTCATGGGGTAAACTGACAGTCGATGTTCATTAGAAATGACAGGAAGTTTTATTATTGATTTTGTTTTTTTTTTTTGCTTCGAATATTAAACGGAAATTTTTGACATTTTCTTCGCCAAAAAAGAAAAACAGAGCAAAATTGGAAGTAGACATTATCCAGACAAATTTCGTTACGATGAACATGCGAACCGTGATTTATGGATGGCATAGCGATTTGAAGTTGTTAGTTGGTTATATATAATCATTATCCGAGTAATCCGGAGGATATTTATTGTTGCACTTGAAAGCGGATATATTGTTTTCGTTCAAAATAAAATTTCATCATTTGCAAATGTTAATGTTGACGGTGACTGTGCCAGCGTCTCATGCAACAGCTCACGTGGTATGGTGAAATTAATATCTTTATAAGCGAATGCTGCCATCTGCGGTGCACTCAGTTTCACGCAGCGTTGGTAAGAATCGACTCATACGTTCAAATATGTTGTTTTAAATGAAACAAGTTAATGTGACAAAGGCCGCATAGCATATCTATCTACTACGTTAACTATTAAATGTGCAATGAGAAGATTTGTGTAATTATAAAATGTAATTAATAAAAAATTAAAAAAAAATATTAAAAACAATCACGAGTGTAAATAACAAAGCCACAAATAGATTGACTTGGACATTTGCAAAAGTTTTGTAAAATAAAAAATTATTCAATCACAAATTTATAAAATATTTTTTGTTTTCAAAAATTGCAAAAAATATATATATTTTGGCTATTACTACCTCCTAAACTCTAGCAGAAAAAGTGTTTTATGTGTTTTGGAATGAATTGAATATAATAATAATATAATAATGGAAATAAGGCGAACCATAATCAACCTCAACCTTTTGCCTTCGACGTATTACATTCAGTTAATCAATCACTAATCAAACAACACAAAAAATAAGAAAAAGTTTTATGATTAATTATAAAAAAATATATATTTTTTTAAAATTTTAATTTGTCAAAAATAAAAAAAAACGTTATTAAAATTTCTTCTAATTCAAAAATAATGAAAAAAGAGAAAGGGAATATAATTTTTTATGGAAACAAATATTTATTAAGAACGAAATTTTGAATTCATGTTTAAAAAATCACTAAATCTGAATATTATATTTGCCTTTTGCAGATTTGCCTAGCTGTCAGGAGGTTTAAGTAAACACAAAGTGTTGCCTACCTTAAGGCTTAGTCATCTATATATAACCTTAGGCATTGCAAACGATTCAATAGTTTAGAATAAATATCATTAAAAACTCTTTCAAATTCAGAATAAAGTAAAAAAATAGGCAATTTATAAAAAAATCACAATTAGGAGGAAGAGAATATTATTAATAATATAATTACCGATTCAATATCTTAAACGCAGTGGACAAGTAGTTAGAAAAAATATTGTTGTTAATTTTTTTCTAAATCTGAAATAATGGAAAAAGAGAAAGTGAATATAAACATTTTTAATATTTATTAAGACCGAAATTTGTATTCACGTTAAAAAAAATCACTAAATTGACCCTATCATCTGATTACCTTTAGCAGATTTGCCTAACTGTCAGGAGTTTAAATAAACACAAAGTGTTGCCTACCTTACGGCTTAGTCACGAATATGGCCTTAGACATGTTTTAGTTTATAGTTCAGAATGAATATCATTAAACAATTCTTTCAAATTCAGAATAAAGTAAAAAAATAGGCAATTTATAGAAAATTCACCATTAGGAGAAAGAGAATATTTCCAATATTGCGAAAAAAATAATTTACGTTCAGGAATTAATTATACCCTTTTAAATTGAGACGATCTTTCGAAAATGTTTTTTGAGGCACAAAACTGGATTTCCAAATTTACAAAAAAAAATGTTTTTTATAGTTTTTATACCTGAGATCTATCTCAAAAAGATTTTTCTTTCACGTGATTTATTTAGAAAAAAATATATTTTTTTTCGAAAAAATATTTTTTTCTAGTGCCAATAAATAGCATGAAAAATTGAAGAATGAAAAAAATAAAACATTTTTTGTTTAAAGCGAATATTCACATCGGGACGGTAGTTTACAGTCGGCACCAAAAAAAATCTGAAAAAATATTTTGTTCTATTTTTTTTGAAAACTAACATTCTAACAAAGAAAAAAAAGAGTTTCAGGAGTTTTAAGTAAACACAAAACGTTGCCTACCTTTAGGCTTCAATCGATTCATTAGTTTAGAATAAATATCATTAAAAATTCGTTCAAATAAAAAAGAATAAAGTAAAAAATAGGCAATTTATAGAAAATTCACCATTAAGAGAAAGAGAATATTTCCAATATTGAGTAAAATATGCAATTTACCCTCAGGAACTAAATATATTTTTTCATTAAATTGAGACCATCTTCCGAAAACATTTTCTTAGAGGCACAAAAATGGATTTCCATATTTACAAAAAATGTTTTTTTTTTAGTTTTTACACATCAAAATTATTTTTCCTTTACGTGATTTATTTAGAAACATTTTTTTTTTGAAAAAATCTTTTTTTCTGACACCAAAAAATAGCATAAAAAGTGAAGAAAAAATTGGAAAAATATTTTGTTTTATTTTTTAAAGCGAATATTCACATCGAGGCAGTAGCTTACAGTCTCCAAAAAATTAGAAATTTTTTTTCGAAAAAATCTTCTTTGCGGAACCAAAAAAAAAATGGAAGAAAAATATCGGAAACAAATATTTTGTTTTATTTTTTAAAAGCGAATATTCACTTCGAGACAGTAGCTTAAGTCTCAAAAAAAATGAGATTTTTTTTCTTTATTGTGCTCTAAATAATTACCAACCTATTCAACGGCCGATGGACAAGTGTTACTTTTGGCAACCCCATTTCTGGTGAGCTGAGGAAAAGCGCCGCCCATCAATTAGTGTGGCAAAAAATGGGAAAATGTGTTTCGCTCCGATGTGTTAATTAGGAACACATCGCGTTATCATCATCAGCCAGCTCGCACTTCAAGGCACTCAACTCTCATAAAATCGAATCGCAGCAAACTGCAGCTAGCTACTCGTTGCATTGCAATCTTGAATTTATTTTATTCCTCCTCCACCTCCTCCCTTACCCCATTTGTTTGTCAATTTGCCACAAATGGCAAGATTACTGGTCGTAAGAATTTTTTATTTAAGTTTCAATTGTTTTGTTTTAAAATAAGTTGCATTTTTTCCTATTCAGATAAGAAATGTAAACAGCAAAAAAGGAAAAAAATAATTCATTTTTCTAAATATTTGTTCAATGCAACTGCGATTTGTGATAATCACAATCAACAAGTCACAGGCACTTAAAATGTGATTATAAACATATATAGACCTGTTGGCGTATCAAACACACAAAAAATTAATACCTGACTTTGGCCTAACTTGACACCCATGCATGTAGATTTAACGAAAAAAAAATAATTTGCGCAGTTCTTTAATATATTTTCGAAAACATTCAACAAAGTACAAAATCTTCCTAGGAAATTAACTATTAATATAATTAATTCAATTAATTTATTAATTTCATTAATTGATTACATTGATTAATTGATTAAATTGATTAAATTGATTAAATTGATTAAATTGATTAAATTGATTAAATTGATTAAATTGATTAAATTGATTAAATTGATTAAATTGATTAAATTGATTAAATTGATTAAATTGATTAAATTGATTAAATTGATTAAATTGATTAAATTGATTAAATTGATTAAATTGATTAAATTGATTAAATTGATTAAATTGATTAAATTGATTAAATTGATTAAATTGATTAAATTGATTAAATTGATTAAATTGATTAAATTGATTAAATTGATTAAATTGATTAAATTGATTAAATTGATTAAATTGATTAAATTGATTAAATTGATTAAATTGATTAAATTGATTAAATTGATTAAATTGATTAAATTGATTAAATTGATTAAATTGATTAAATTGATTACATTGATTAAATTGATTAAATTGATTACATTGATTAAATTGATTAAATTGATTAAATTGATTAAATTGATTAAATTGATTAAATTGATTAAATTGATTAAATTGATTAAATTGATTAAATTGATTAAATTGATTAAATTGATTAAATTGATTAAATTGATTAAATTGATTAAATTGATTAAATTGATTAAATTGATTAAATTGATTAAATTCATTAAATTGATTAAATTGATTAAATTGATTAAATTGATTAAATTGATTAAATTGATTAAATTGATTAAATTAATTAAATTGATTAAATTGATTAAATTGATTAAATTGATTAAATTGATTAAATTGATTAAATTGATTAAATTGATTAAATTGATTAAATTGATTAAATTGATTAAATTGATTAAATTGATTAAATTGATTAAATTGATTAAATTGATTAAATTGATTAAATTGATTAAATTGATTAAATTGATTAAATTGATTAAATTGATTAAATTGATTAAATTGATTAAATTGATTAAATTGATTAAATTGATTAAATTGATTAAATTGATTAAATTGATTAAATTGATTAAATTGATTAAATTGATTAAATTGATTAAATTAATTAAATTGATTAAATTGATTAAATTGATTAAATTGATTAAATTGATTAAATTGATTAATTTGATTAAATTGATTAAATTGATTAAATTGATTGAATTGATTAAATTGATTGATTTGAGTAATGTGATTAAATTGATTGATTTGAGTAATGTGATTAAATTGATTAATAAATTTTATTAATTTGATGAAATTGATTAATTTGTTTAAATGATTAATTGATTAAATAATTATTTTTCAATTAATAAATCAATAAATTGATTACTTAATTATGCTTTTTTTCAATTTAATTAATTATTTGATAGTTTCCGATTGTGTGGCCTTGACCGTTTGCTTTGTTGTTTGACATTAGAATTGCTTCCCTCCTTATCTGTGCATCAGCTGTTTCTGTGATGACTATCAGCTTTTTGTTCTATATCTCTGTTTCTGTATCTATCCGCTCATTATTGTGTTTTGGTCATTTCAACAATCTGCTGAGATTTTTTTTATTTCATTTTTCATCTTTTCACTGCTCTGTCCTTGTCTAGCTAAATTTGTCGTTTTTAATTGGCTTTTTACTGTTGTTATCTGTGATTACCTGATCGATCCGCTTCTGTCAAAACTCATAAACATATTCATTGTTTAGCCAAAAAACAACGAAACGACGAGAGCATATAGAATAAATAGTAAATAATAATAATGCAAAAGTACTTGAGATGCAAGTAGGTATGTGCACTAATACAGGCTCCATGCACAGACCCCCCCCCCCTTTCTCAACAGGCAAATACCTTCTACTACACTTGTCACACATTAAATGTTAACACTCAATTAAGACGAACGAGAATAAATAAAATAAACCCAACACAAACACTCAGGCGGACGGACGAACGAACGAACGACTCTCTTCACTTGTTGTGTGAGTCGTGTGAGTTTTGTTCGGGAAGCAGCACTCTTAATGTGTGTGTGTTGGTTGCTTGCTCTTTTGTACGACTCTTTATTCTATGCAAGTATGTTTGGGTTGTTAAGAGATAAAGGCAGTGAGAAAGCATGCGCTTATTTTTAGTTAAGTGGTTTTAGGCAACAAAACAGAGCAGTGCTGATTCGATTCATTTCGTGTTTTTGATAATTTCTTTCGGCTCGTCATGTCACATCGTGGCGCGCGTGTGTGTGTGAGTATGTCTGAGACTGAATAATGTGTTTGGCTGAGCATGGAATGGTGTTGTCTTTAGGGTAGGGTGATAGAAACTTTCACAGTTTCTCGATGATAGTCTGTGTTCCTTTACTTTCTAGTTGATTGATTTTATTTTTAAGAGAGCGAGAGAGAATGTGTTTGGCTGAATGGAAATTACGTACATATTTCATTATGCACTTTCTATGTTGCTCTTTAGTTAACTCTCTCTTCCACTTGATGTTTATTGCTTTTATGAGAGACTTTCTGGTGATTGTCTCCTGTTGTCTCTGCATGCCCTCTGTCCACCTCTTCAGTTCCTGTAGCACCCTTTGTCATTTGTCACAAGTGAGAACTTTTTCTGTGCGCTCTGTGTGTGTGTGTTTTGAGTGTATTTTATGCCGTTCACGCTGAGTTTTTGTGTTTATTCAGACAATTTTTGCATTTTGCCCTGCACTAAACGTAGGAACGTTGACGATAACGCTTCGCGAGTTTAAACAAAACAAAAAATACATTTCTTTCTTTTATTTTTGTGTCTCTGTATCATAATAACATAATAAATATAAAATAACCAACAACATCAACCACAACACAAGTCTTGCTTTATTTTCATTAAAATAAACGGCAGCAACGACAACAAATCTACGTAAAGAAAAACAACAAAATATTATGAATAAGAAAAAATTGTGTTGAAAATTATACAAAATTTTTGTGAGAGAAAAATTAATTCAAAGTGTTTTACAAACGCACAAATAAAACCAAAACCAAATCCATTGCATTTTTTAAGTGTGTTAAAGCTTTTGTAATTTATGCATTAATATAAAAAATAAATAAAAGAAATATACACATACATATGTACAAAAAATAAAATATATATTTTTCAAAAAAGGTATAATTCCTAAACCTAAAAAAAATTTAAAAATATAAAAAAAATTAAAATGAAATTCTATACTGCTTTCGTTATACAACCGAGAAAAAAAATAAAAAATAAATAAAAATTGCTCCAAAAAGTTTTGAAAATTCAATTTAAAAAAATCCTAATTTTGATCAACCTTTTACACAACACTTTATTATTGTGCTGGTGCATAACCTATAAAAGAAGAAAATTCAAAATAGAATTGAAATAAAAAAGTCGCAAAAACGCAAAACGTCTCGGAAATTCTTCGTTATTTTGGTAATTGCAAGAAACGGCTGAAAATTGAAATTCGGTTGGCGGCGATGCGATGTCTCTATCTCTCTGTCTGCCTAGCTCTCTGTCTGTGCATTTTCGTTTCGCTTAAGACCAGTTAATGATCGTTACAAGCCAGCCGTCCCCCCACTCAACAAAGTATTACATAAAAACAAAAACAAATTGAAATTCAAATTAAAAGCAAAGCAAAGAAAAGAAACCTAAACATAATGTTAACATAATCATTACGACGACGTATCGTCGAACCAACCAACCTATCAGTCAATCGGTTGTGTGTGTGTGTCGTTTCAATCTGCAACAAATTGCAACAAACTGCAACATCATCCAAAGGAATTTCTCAAAATAAAAGCGCAAACCTCCCGTATTATATAAAACACAACCCCCTCCCCCCGCCGAGTAAAAGTAACATTAAATGAATTGAAATGAAATTAATTGAAAACAATTTAAATTGAGTTGCTTTTATTCTGCAAAAAAAAACGTTGACAAAAAGAACAACAAAACTACACAAAAGTGCAAATGCTTCTGGGTGGGAGAGTGTGCCCTCTTAATGTGTGTGTGCCTGTGCCTGTGTTTTACTATAAATTCTTCCTCTTTACTATCAATCAGTGTCTGTGTGCGTTGTTTGTTACAATAATAATCCTCTTTTTGCTGTGTTTCATCTTCTTCTATTATTATTAGTTTGTTTTTATTGTTGTTGCTGTTGCCATTGCTATTATTGTTTTTATTCATAACCCACTTTAGTTGTGGAAGAAGAAGAGTTATTTGCGATTCGGTGGGAGAAGAGAGGGTTACTTTAGTTTTGTAAGAGTAGTGTATCAATTCATCACTCAGAGGCGGAGGAGGCCTCTTTATTTTCTGATTCTGATTAGGCTGTGATTATGGTTGCCAGCTGTCGATTTTCATTTGATCTGATAAATTCAGGAAAATTTGATTGGGAAATGATTTATGTTCCTTGGAACAAATTTAAATTATAGTTTTTTAACGATTTTTTGTGTCCCGAAGATAAAAAATATTTTTGAATGTATTGAGGCAAACAGTTCCCTAAAATCAACATCAAATCTTTTTATGAACAAAGTTTTTATTAAAATTGCAATTTTCGCCGAATATACATTAATTTAAAATTAATTAAGAAGGCTACAAATGTTGCGTTGTTGTTGTTGTAGAAAATAATGGCTTAAGAACAATTGTCAAAAATTCCGATTTTTTTATAAAAATTAGAAAAAGCGAAAATAAATATTTTATTTTGTAATATCGAGACCAACATTTTTTATGGACAAGGGTTTTATTTCTATTTTTTTAATAAAATCCAAATTTTCACATGTATCTTATACATTAAATTAAAGTTAATTATGAGGGCTACAAATGTTGCGTAGCAATTGTCAAAAATACAGATTTTTTTCATAAAAATTAGAAAAAAGCGAAAATAACTATTTTATTTTCTAATATCGAGACCAACATTTTTTATGGAGAAGGTTTATATTTCTTTTGTTTTTTTTATACAATTAAAATTTTCGAATGTTTTTTATACATTAAATTTAAGTTAATTATGAGGGCTAGAAATGTTGCGTAGAATCGCGATGGCTTAGCAGTCGTAAAAAAATTCAGAAATTAAAAAAAATATATATATTAAAAATTAAAATTAAAAAATACTATATTACTTTATTTTTTAATAGTTAGAATTCTAACAAGCAAACAAAAAATTTGAAAAAAATCTTTGAGAATTGAAAAAAGTCATGTTTTTCTAATTTTTATTTAAGTGGTTAGGCCACTATAGAGGGCCAGAAAATAGGCCTTTTTGGGATTTTTTGTTTCTGGAAAACTTTTATATAAATCAATTTTTTGACAAATGGAATTTATTATAAATGTCGACTGTATTGACACAAACTGTTCCGCAACCACCAACATTTTAATGGTCAACGTTTTTTTTTATTTGTTTACTAAAATTCGAATTTTTGCCGAGTATACGTTAAGTTAAAATTATCGCAAAAAAAATTGAAGAAAAAGCTAAAAAAAACATTTTATTTTTTATATCGATGCCAACAATTTTTAAGGGTGAGGTTTTTATTTATATTTTTTATTAAAATTAAAATTGTCGTCGAATGTATCTTATACATTAAATTGAAGTTAAATATGAGTACCTAGAAAAACAATGGTTTAGGAACAGTTGCCAAAAAATTCAGATTTTTTCGTAAAAAAATAAAGATATAATATTTTTTTATAAAATCGACACCAACACTTTTTTATGGACATACAAAGTTGTTTCTAATAATATAATGCGTATTACGTTAAATTAAAACATATGATATATTATGATGATGTTTTATTTATTATATCGTCATTTTTATGAAAATTTTTTATTACAATTCCAATTTTCGCTAAATTAAATTAATTGTGAGGGCCTAGAAATGGCTTAGGAAGAGTCGCCAAAAATTCAAATTTTTACATTTTTGTTTGAAAGAAAACATAAAAATATAAGAAATGGAATTTTTCAGCAGGTAGCATTATAAAAAGGACAAAAAACAAAGTTATGTTTTTTTATTTTTTTTTGTAAAGGCCACTCTAAAGGGCCAACATTTTCTTGGGAGTTTCTTTTGTGTAAAACTGTTAAATTTGTAATTCTGTTCTTTTTTTTGTCAAAGTGCATCTATTATTTTTATTATATTTTTTATAATATTTTTAAAAGAGAAATTAACTCAGTTTCTGTTTTTTTTTTGTTGTACCCACGACCGGCGCTCACATATTTCTCCTGTATTTTTTGAATTATGATGAGTTTTTCAGCAGTTTTCGCTTAAAAAATACAAGTAGCTAGAGTAGAACGTATTATTTTTCTATGTATATACATTTTTAATCTGTAAAATTTTTAGGCCTGAAAAGTGTACAAATTTAGACTATTTTTTCGAATATTCTTGGATAATTGTTAATAGCAAATAATAAAATCCTACCTACGATTGTAGATAATGTATTTCTGAAGGTGTATCCAAAATTGCAAGTGAATCAATATTCAGTAGTAACTAAAAATCGGCGACTAAAAAACAGAAATGGGAAAAAATTCTAAAAAAACGATTTTTTCGAAAATTCTACAGTGAACCAATTGGAAAACTTATTTATTGAAGAATTTTCCTTTTGTTTATTGCATTTCGGCAATATTTCCCTGCCATATTTATTTTTGGATATAATTTTTAAGACCCTAATTAGTAACTTCCAAGAAAAGTAAAAAAATACATTTTTCGAAAACCCTAGAGTGACCTAACTCATTGACTAACATTAACAAAATCTATGGGTAAATGTACAAAAGTTGTGTTTATTTTTGTTTTTTTCTTTAAATTCCTTAAATACATTTATTCATTACTTTTTTTTCAAAAAATATCTTATCTTCTTATAAAATAAACAAAACACGTTTTAAGTTCTTTTTTTTTTTTTTTAAAAAGAACTATATTTAAACAAAATAAAAAAGAACATGATTTTTTAAAATTCTCTTACTTCTGCTTTTGCCTATAGATGTTTTTCAATCACTAAATAAAAGAAAACCTTTTTTCAATTTTTTTATTTCACGATTTTTTTCGTGCCAGCAATTTGAAAAAAATAAATACTTTTTTCTCAATTTTTGGAGACATTTGATTAAAATTAAAAATAAAAAAACTGATTTTTTGTACGAAGAATAACTTCTTCATTAATCCATGGGTATTGTTTTTTGTTTGTTTTTTTTTTTTAATTTTTTTCATGCCAGCAAAAAACAATTTTTTCAGAAAAAAAAACATTTTATTTTTCTTTTATTTTTGGTGATTTTTTCTTAAATGACAATTGTTTCTATGTGGATTTCGCAACATTTATAGTACTCGTAGTTAACTTTAATTCAATAACGGAAAAAGGTACCTTCAAAATATTGATATCTGTAACATTTTCACGTGTAATCTGTCTTGATAAACTGATAAAACGATATTAGAAAAAAATTATGGATAAATTTAACAAAAAAAGAAAATAAAATTAAAATTTTTTATATTTGGGAAATATAGCTCCGATCACAAAAAAATCGAAACAAAAACATTTTTATTTTTTTAATACCTAACATTCTATTATACTTACGAATAACACAATGTGTATTTGTAAAAGATCTATGAGTAAATGTAGACGTTATTAAAATTTTTGTAGACGCAAACTATTTTTGAAATCATGAGTTTTTAATTTTCGTTTAAATAGCGAGGAAAAACCTTTTAGAAATTGGAATATATTTTGTGTATATATTTCTACTACCAAACAAAAATTACTTTCGTAAGAAGAAATGGTTTCATTGAAATAGCTGGGATTCGAATGTATTTATTACATTCAAACACTCATAACAAGTTTGAGTTAAAAAAATCAAAAATATATCATAAAGAAATATATATAATTTTCCATTAAAATTTAGTGGCTCGATGTGAAATTTTCTAAAATTGATTCAGTTAATAAAATAAAATTCCTTTTTACAAAAAAAAATCGGAAATACAGACAAATTGATTTTTTATAAAAAAGAAAAATCAAATTAATTTATCAATATTTTTTGCATTTATTAACCAAAAAACTACATTAAAAAGATTAGCACCTGCGGCTTAACATACAAAAAATAAAAATATTTTGTCTCAATAGTTGTCAAATATAATTTAAAATAAATAAGTATATTCTTTGCTTTGGTAATATAAATATAATTTTTGGGAATATAAACGAAATATACAAGAAATGTTTATTTTTATTATTGTTTTGATGATGATCAATTTGTTTATTTTAACATTAGTTATATTCGTACTTAAGTTATCTCCTTGTCATCATCATTATTATTAAAATTTGTTAAATAACATTTCAAGCAGAAAATGTTTTCCTTTCCAATATTTCGTTAATATTTGGTTTTACAATTATTTTGAAACAGAAAAATTTGCATTAGCAAATTAAAAAAAGAAAAAGAAATATTTTTTCAAAACAATTATTTTCGCTTATAATGTGGCAAAGTAAACAAATACTAAAAACAAAAACCATTGAGTGAGTAGAAGATTAATAATATTTGACAATATTGCGAAATACATTTGTGTCAATAGTAGGTGCATCATATAGGGATGGCATGTAGAATAATTTGTATACCCTACGATAAATAAATTTTTTCATTGCTTTAGCAACTCGTTGAAAATGCCACCAATTCATCCAAAAAATGGCTTGGTTAGATTTTAGACGAAAACAAACAATATCGAAAGTATTTAAAAATTGAGAGAAAATAAGAAAATGAAAAAAAATCAAGAAACATGGATCAAAAAGTATTTTTGCAATATAATATTGCAAAAGTGAATGGAAAACATACAAAATCGAAAGAAAGTTCAAAATTTGAGAAAATCAGGAAAAATGGAACAAAAATAATTTTTTTTAATATAAAATTGCAAACGTGAAAAGAAAAGAAACAATATCAATAGAAATTCAAATTTCGAAAAAAGACTAAAATCTCGATTATGAAACTAATCAGGAAAATGTATCAATTGTTTTCAATATAAAATTGCAAACATGAAGGAAAGCAAACAATATCGAAAGAAAATTCAAATTTTGAAAAACAGAAATATAAAATTGCATTCTTTAATAACTCATCTATGTATATTTTAAAGAATGCAATTCTTTATTAAAAAAAATATTTTTTGTTCTATTTTTTTTTCACAAAATTTTAATTTTCTTTTGATTTTCCGAAAATTCTAGAGTGGGCCACTCTTTTTTTGCTGGTTAGTATTCTAAAGAAGAAAACAATGCCTTTTTGAACAAACTCTATGGATAAATATTAAAGTTATAACATTATTTTTAAAAATATTAAAATATATATGAAAATCAAATGACAGTTCGGCCAGAAAATTCGCTATTTAATCAAAAATTAAAAATAAACACGATTTTCTTAATGCGCTAGCAAAATTCTCTATATTTATACATAGGAATTTCTTTTCGTTGGAATACTAGCTATAAAATAATTTTTCGTTTTTCTATTTTTCTCGATTTTTTGATCGTACCAACATTATTTTTATTTTTTCACAAAAAAAATAATATTTTCTCAATATTTTGGCAATTGTTCCTAAACAACTAGCTCACTGTGTGAAAATGAATATACTATGAATTTAGTATATGTAGTCCTCATATCTATGTTTAATTTGACGTCTTATCTGACTTATTCTACGAATATTATAATACAAATGTTAATTTTGAGAAAAAAGGAATTTTATTTTATCGAAAAAATTCAAATTTCGAGAAAATCGAACATCTCGCAAATGAAACTAATCAGGGAATGAATTGTTTCAATATAAAATTGCAAACATGAAGAGAAACAAAACAATATCGAAAGAAAATTAAAATTTTGAAGACAAAAATATATAGAACAAAAAATATAAAATTGCATTCTTTAACATCTCATCTATGTACATATATATTAAAGAATGCAATTTCATATTCTATTTTTTTTTTTCAAAAAAATTTTAATTTTCTTTTAATATTGCTTGATTTCTTGAGTCTGGATATATGTCCATTTGAATAAAAAAATTTTTCAATATTTTTTTCTATCTCAATATTTACGACTCCTAACAGCCCCTTGTATTTTAACTCAATTGTATCACACTGGCAACCCTACCCCATCATCATGCCCATATAATCGTGCTTTATTTAGGGTCTCTTTCCCTTCCAGTTTGCCTCTATAAAATATGCCGTTGACACTGTAATTATTTGCTTTGAGACCCTCATAATTTGTGAACAAAAAATTTTCCACAATTTAAATGGTCCGTTTAGACACTCATTTTTGGTGTGGCTGAGCACACTGTGCTTCGTGGTTTTTATTGCGCTTTCCCATATTTTGGCGGAGGGGGGTAAAACGTCGCCAAGCCAGCCTCCTCTATTTAAAGTGATTTAATTTATTTATTTGTTTCTTGTTGTGTGTGCAGTTTCGCTTGGCTTTTTTCGTATTTTATCTCATCTAAATTTTTATTGGTTTTAATGAGGTTACACAATACAAAAAAATACAATACAAAAGAAAAAACAAAAACGCAAAAACACAGAAACAAATGAGGATTATTGCTGCTGTTATTTATTGTTCAAATGTGGCTGCCACTGCGGCTGCTGTTGATGAGATGCGATGAAATGATGTTGATTATGATCATGATAATGATGATGTTGTCGTTGATGACAATTGTCTATGGAGTAGAATATGGTAATGATGATGATGATGATGATAATAAAGAAACCGATGATAATGATGATGGCATTTCTCCATCATTGGCCTGCCATGCCATGCTGGTTGAATTTGGGCGATTTTGCCAGGTTTGTCAGCTTTTGTTTAATATTCCCACAATTCCAGTTGCTGACTTTTTCATTCTGCCGATAGTGTTTTGTATTGCCTATGGCCGCAAAAAACTCCTTAATTAATCATTAATTAATAACATTAAGCCTTTAATTACTTCATTCATCCGTCCATCCATTCATTCATCAATTCCTATATTGCCTCCAGTATTTGTCTACTATAATTGTCCAATACCCTCCACCATGGCGGCACGTGTATTCAGTTGTGTCAGACAGTTTGGCAGACATCGCTATTTCTATGGATCAGGGAAGAAAGTGTCTTCAGCCCAAAAAGGGTTCCAAAAGACCCCTTTATTGAAGAGCTAGAGGGTTAAAATGTTCCACAAAAATTTACATGGTAGTGTTGTGAGTAATATTGCTGAACACATCCTATACATAAAATGTAAGGATCACAAAGGCTCCTCCTCTCCGTCAATTTATCAATAGAATATGTGGATTTTTTACCATTTTTCACAAAAGGTCCCAAAAAGACCCTTTTATTGATGAGTTAGAGGGTTAACATGTTCTACAAAAATTTACCTCGTAGTGTTGTAAGTAATATTGCTCAACAGATCATTTGCTTATAATTTACGGATCACGAGGTTTCCTCCTTTCCGCCAATTCATCATAAGAATGTTTGGAAAATGTGGTATTTTTAATCCTTTTATACATAATGGACCTAAAAGACCTCTATATTGAGAAGCTAGAGGGTTAAAATGTTCCACGAAAATGTCGCTCGTATTGTTTTAAGTAATATTGCTGAACACATTCTATACTTAAAATGTAAGGATCACAAGGTTTCCTCCTTTTCGCCGATTCATCATAAGAATTTTTTAGAAATGGGATATTTTTTACTCTTTTGCACAAAAGGGTTCCAAAAGACCCCTTTATTGAGGAGCTAGAGGGTTAAAATATTCCACAAAAATTTACCTCGTAGTGTTGTGAGTAATATTGCCGAACACATCCTTTGCTTAAAATGTAAGGATCACAAGGTTTCCTCCTTTCCGCCGATTCATCATAAGAATTTTTGAGAAATGGGATATTTTTAATCCTTTTATACATAATGGACCTAAAAGACCTCTATATTGAGAAGCTAGAGGTTTAAAATGTTCTTCAAAAACCATTTTGAACTAGAGGGCCCAAAACGGGTCCTATATTGAGCAGGTTAAAATGTTGTTGTTAAAATCGAATTGCTGAATACAACCTATACCTAAAATGTAAGGATCACAAGTTTTCCTCCTTTCCGCCAATTCATCATAAGAATGTTTGAGAAATGGGGTATTTTTACACTTTTGCACAAAAGGGCCCAAAAAGACCCCTAGGAGCTAGAGGGTTTAAATGTTCCACAAAAATATTCCTACTAGTGTTCTAAGTAACATTGCTGAACACATCCTATACTTAAAATCAGAACAAGAAAGTAAATAAGTTCGATCGAACATAAACTGGTTGCAATCCATACGAAACCAGTTTGATCGAACAAAAACTAGTTGTAAGCCGCACGAAACCAGTTTGATCGAACAAAAACTGGTTGTAACCTCCCGCAACCGAACAAAATGGTTTATTGAAGCCTGGTTCTCTATCAGTTTGAAGTTTGATTTGATTCCCTCGACAATTTCTGGACTGGGTCTTTATCTTTCGGCTCAATCCACCAGATACGAAATCTGAATATACATTTTCTATGTGAATTGTCCATGAATTCAAATTGTAAATGAAATACTTTTTCTAATTAGAAAAATTAACATTTGAACTTGGAGAGAAGCTCAACATTTGTTTTATTTTTCCGGCACCCCTACAAAATCCTTGTATAATCGCATAATTACGCATTTGATTTCCTGAAGCCGCTTTGGTCATCCATCGCACATCGTACGTCGTTCCATAGGGCCTCGATTTAAAGTGTGACTTATTAATTTGCACATTAATAATATTAATATTATAAATATTTATTATTTGTTGTTTAGTTGTGTCATATGAATGGTGTGTTGTCTGCTCTATACGGGGAAATGAGTTTCCATAGCTGTGGTAATGGGAGTGGGACGAGTGGGACCGCCGTCGTCGTCAGAGTACATCACGCGATGCATTCGTTTTGCATTTAACATATACCGAGTGCAAGTACTTGTGTTTTTAGTATATATAGGGGCGTTGTTACAATGGTTGTCGTTTTCTGTTTTTTTTTTTATACCAATGTACCCCTAGGTCGGGGTATGGTGTCGTCCATCCATCCAGCCTGGCTTTCATTCATACTCGTATTAATTTACATAGTATTTTTTGTATTAGTTGTTTTGTATTAATATTGTATAACATTTGTTCTTCTTCTTCTTTCGAATCAGTCCATTGCGAGCGTACACGACGAATGTCTATTCGACGCTATGGCGATTGGCATGGGTGGTTGGCACACTCACTCAACAAGTGTAGGCGTTTGAATATTTTGTAAAAAAATGATCACAGGCAGTCAGTCCTACCTACATTTCTTTAATTGTGGGTGTTTAATTAATTTCAATTCCTAAAATTTTTGAAAAAATGCTAGTTTTGGTCATTCTCATCATAATTTTACGAATTGAGGTCCAATAAAAATACTTAAAATTCGTCAAAATGATAAAAACTATGAAAAAGTTATTAGATTTTCCATTTTGTCCCAAAATACCCGAATTCCCAAAGTGGGGAAAATGTGTTCCAAAATTGGGGATTTTTTGGTAAAATGGTCGACATGCTTTTTTCACTTAAAATTCGTCAAAAAGATAAAAACAATGAAAAAATTACTAGATTTTCCATTTTTTTAAATACCCAAATTACCAAAATGTGTGTGGTGGAAATGTGTTCCAATTGTTTTTCACTTAAAATTCGCGAAAATGATGGAAAAATTATTAGATTTTCATTTTTTTTCACAAAAAAAAAACCCCCCGAATTCCCAAAGTGGGGAAAATGTGTTGCAAAATTGGGGATTTTTTAGTAAAATGGTCGACATGCTTTTTTTTACCTAAAATTCGTCAAAATGATAAAAGCGCTGAAAGATTACTAAATTTTCCATTTTTTTTCCTAAAAAATACCCTCGAATACTGAAAGTGGGAAAAATGTGTTCCGAAATTGGGGATTTTTTTGGTAAAATGCTTTTTTTACTTAAAATTCGTCAAAATGATAAAAGCGATGAAACATTACTAGATTTTCCATTTTTTCCTAAAAAATACCCGAATTCCCAAAGTGGGGAAATTGTGTTCCAAAACGGGTGATTTTTTAGTAAAATGGTCGACATGCTTTTTTCACTTTAAATTCGGCAAAATGATATAAGCGATGAAACAATTTCTAGATTTTCCGTTTTTCAAAAAAAAAAAAGCCGAATCCCCAAAGTGGGGAAAATGTGTCCCATTTTTTTTTTCATTTAAATTTCGCCAAAATGATAAAAGCGATAAAAAATACTAAATTTTCCATTTTTTTTTCTAAAAAAATACCCGAATTCCCAATGTGGGGAAATTGTGTTCCAAAATTGGGGATTTTTTAGTAAAATATGGTCGACATGATTTTTTCACTTAAAATTCGCCGAAATGATAAAAGCGATGAAAATTTTCTAGATTTTCCATTTTTTCCCCAATAAAATACCCGAACTCCCAAAGTGGGGAAATGTGTTCCAAAATTGGGAATTTTTTTTTTTTTGAAATTCGTCAAAATGATAAAAGCTATGACAAAATTTCTAGATTTTCCATTTGTTCCTAAGTGGGGAAAATGTAGTCGTGTTTTTATTTACAATTTTTATCAGTTTTCATGAATTTTATGTATTTCTATTGGACTTCAATCCGTAAAATAATGAGAAACAAGAGAGAGACAAATTAAATAAATTGGCTTCAGAAGGACTGATCGCGATCCAACAATTCAATTTCGGTCTGTCTGTCATTTGTTTTTTTATTTTATATATTCATATTTATACATACAAATGTGTGTGTGTCTGTAATCTCCTTCGGCTGTTCTATAATTTGTTTTTACACTTTTTAACGCCACTTGTTGTAGCTCACCACAAAATGTATGTATTTAAAATTTGGTTTATTTAAGATGTCTACAAAAAAATTAATATGGTTTATTACCAGCCTCCTGTCTGTATTTTCTAATTCTTATGTATGTATATAATAAACACCACCGCAAGTGGTGGTGGGTGTTGGTGTTATTGTTTTTTTTTTAGGCCGTATAATTTCTGTGTTTATGTTCCAAATACTCGAAAATTATGGCACCGCTGATATGTCTTTCAACAATGAAACAAACGACAAAAACAACATCAGTGTGATGATGACATACCAAATATTAAATAATTTATTTTTTTTTTATTAAAAAAATTAAACAACATTTCCCCGTGAAAGAAATTTAACAATTCACTCTAAAATTGAGAAAAGAATTACGGATATTTTTTTTATCTAAAAATGTCTCTATTTTGGGCCAAAAGCCGATAAAGGCCAGTATGATATTTGTGGACACTACATATAAAATACTGTAGAGATTGAAACTTTACCGCCTCTGTCCCCATATGGTGACACCTGTTTAAAGACAAGATGTGGTCGAAAGAGGGAAACTAGCACCGGCAAAAGAAATAATTATATTGAAAGAAATAACAGATTTTTTCCTTCAAAAGTAATGAAAAATGTAAATTTTATTAAAGTACAATTTTTAATTTAAATTAAAAGCTAATTAAAATAAAATAAAATTATAATGTTTATTTAAATTGAACGAAAAAATATTTATTAGCTTAAATTAAAATATATATTTTTTAATTTAAATAATAGAAAAATATTTATTTTTAATTAAATTAAAAAATATATATTTAAATTAAATAATCTTTTGATGAGTAAGAGAAAAAAGTGAAAAAGGATAATTTTAATAAAAGAAAATATTTATAATTTATACACTAATTTAAATTAGAAAAATATTCTCAATTTAAATTAAAAAATAAATATCTTTAATTTAGATAAAAAACATATTCTTTAAATTAAACGGAAAATAATTTAAATATCGTTTTTTTACTAAAATGTATTTTATATCATAAATATATTAGAATACAAATATTTTTTAATCTACTTTATCTTTAAATATCTTGCCAACTAATAAACAAAATATATATTTTTAATGAAGGTTACAAGAAAAATTATATTTTTTATTTAAATAAAAAGAAAGATTTTTTCTTAATCTAGTTTATTTTTCAATTTTGACAGAAAAAATATTTATTTAATTACATTAAAAGAAAAATCCCAGTTCAAATCAAATATTGATTACAGACCAAAAAAAAAAAAAAAAAAATTCAAACGAAAAAACTAAAACAAATGAGCGTTGGCACGGCAGAAGTATTGCTGGGTAACTATACCTGCATATACACATACTTACATATGCAACTCAATGAGATGGCATGTGTACTTTATTACTTGGTGCGATTTTTTAAACGCAAATTCGGCAAGTGAGTTGTGATTCTCGTTCGTTTGTGAAAATCATCTCCTTATAGAGGCCGGGTTTGATGTTGAAAAGTCGCTGCGAAGCCACCTGAATGAAACCTTTAGACAGGGTGGAAATCATGATAGTGGTAGTCTGCAGCCAAGTAATAAATGTCACCATGCCATTTGTAAATAAATTTGCATTCTATTAAATATAGATGCAAAATGGTCTTGAGCCAGGACAATATCCCAGTTCAAATCAAATATTGATTACAGACCAAAAAAAAAAAAAAAAAAAAAAAAAAAAAAAAAAAAAAAATTCAAACGAAAAAACTAAAACAAATGAGCGTTGGCACGGCAGAAGTATTGCTGGGTAACTATACCTGCATATACACATACTTACATATGCAACTCAATGAGATGCTTGTAAGATGGCATGTGTACTTTATTACTTGGTGCGATTTTTTAAACGCAAATTCGGCAAGTGAGTTGTGATTCTCGTTCGTTTGTGAAAATCATCTCCTTATAGAGGCCGGGTTTGATGTTGAAAAGTCGCTGCGAAGCCACCTGAATGAAACCTTTAGACAGGGTGGAAATCATGATAGTGGTAGTCTGCAGCCAAGTAATAAATGTCACCATGCCATTTGTAAATAAATTTGCATTCTATTAAATATAGATGCAAAATGGTCTTGAGCCAGGACAATATCCCAGTTCAAATCAATTATTTTTTAATTTTAATAATAGAAAAAATATTTTTTAAATTAAATTAGAAAAATAATTTAAATTAAATACTTCTTTGATGATTAAAAGACAAAAATATTTATAAAAATATATATTTTTTAGTTTAAATTAGAAAAAAGCTTTTAATTTAAATTAAGAAAGAAAGCAATATTTTATTTTTGAAAATATTGCATTTAGATTGAAACAAAAATTATATTTTTTCTTTAAAAAAAATTTTCTTAATTTAAATCTACCAAATTTAGTTCTCAATTTTGGCAACAGAAAATATTTTTTAATTAAATTAAAAATTGAAAATAATTTAAATTGGAAGAAAAAATACTTTTTTCTAATAAAAATATTTTTTTGAAAATTTAACATTTTGACAAAAAAATTTGAAATTTTGATAAAAAAAATATTTCGAATTTTGATTAAAAAGATATTTTTTTATATCAAATGAAAAAGAATTTAGATTAATAAATATTTTTCTTCTCATCAAAAATATATTTTATATCATAATTTAAAAAATAAAAAAATAATTTATATTCAAATTTCTTAAAAATATTTTTAAAGTAGATTAATATAAAAATTATATTTTTTAAAAAATAAAAAATAATTTATATTAAAATTTCTTAAAAATATTTTTAATGTAGATTAATATAAAAATTATATTTTTTATTCAAATTTCTTTTAAATAATGTTTTTTAATTTTTATGATATAAAATATAATTTTGACGAAAAGAAAAGTATATAGATTTAAAATTTGTTTAGTATTTTGACTAAAATTCGTTTTCATTTAATATAAAACATATTTTCTATTTTAATCTAAATTCAATTTATCAAAACGTATATATTTATTATACATATTTACATGTTAAATTTTCAAAAAAATATTTAATTTTATTGGAAAGTATTTTTTCATCCAATTTGAATTATTTTTAATTTTCATTTGATTTAATTTAGAAAATCTTTTTTCTTTGTCAAAATTACTAGACTTAAATTAAGAAAAAAAATCTTTTAATTTAAATAAAAAAATACAATTTTATTATAATTTAGTTTGCAAGATATTTAAATATTGTTTCTTTTTATCAAAATTTGAAACATACATTTTTGCATGCTAAACTTTCAAAAAATATATTTATTTTTTCTAATTTAAATTAAAAAATATATATTTTCTTTTAATATTTTTTCTTTTACTCATCTGAAAAGTATTCAGTTTTAGATTATTTTGTAATTAATTAAAAAGATTTTTTTAATTAAATAGTCTTGTAAACGAAATATAAAACATTATTTTAAATAATTTATTTTAAATATTTAGTAATTAATAATAAATACTTATATATCATATCAAAATTTGAAACATATATTTTTATATGCTAAATTTATTTTAATTGGAAATTATTTGCTTTTACTTTAAATTAAGAACTTTTTTAATTTAAATTAAAAAATATTTTTTCTTTTACTCATCAGAAGAGTTTTCAAGAGCTGGGTAACTATACCTGCATATACACATACTTACATATGCAACTCAATGAGATGCTTGTAAGATGTGCTTCATTACTTAGTGCGATTTTTTAAACGCAAATTCGGCAAGTGAGTTGTGCTTCTCGTTCGTTTGTGAGAATCATCTCCTTATAGAGGTCGGGTTTGATGTTGAAAACTCGCTGCGAAGCCACTTGAAAAGACTTTTGACATGGTCGAAATCATGATCGTGGTAGTCTGCAGCCAAGTAATGAATGTCACGATGCCATTTGTAAATAAATTTTCATTCTATTAAATATAGATGCAAAATGGTCTTGAGCCAGGACAATATCCCAGCTCAAATCAAATATTGATTACAGACCAAAAAATACAAACGAAAAAACTAAAACATATGTTTTTACATTCTAAATTTTCAAAAAATATATTTATTTTTATTGGAAAAAAATATTTGTTTTTTTTTTTTAATTTAAATTAAGAACTTTTTTTTCTAAATTAAATTAAAAAATATTATTTTCTTTTAATATGTTTTCTTTCTATACAGCTTTCTCTCCATGAGGCTTTTAATTTCAATTATTTTTTATTAAAGCGATTTTTTCAATTAAATTAAAAGAAAAAATCTATCTATCTATTTTTTAATTTAGATTTTTTTTCGAAGATTTTTATTTCGTAATTTTTCTAATTTATCTTCAAATAAAAAAAATTATTTTTATTTTTTTTATTTTTTATGAAATATATTTGTGTCTATTTTTACTAGATTCATTGCTTTCTTTCTTGGATTTTTTTCTAATATTTGGCTAAATGATTTTAGCCATATGTCTCGAGGCCATAAAGAGAGTTATCGTGTTTCTTTTTTATCGCAAAGACGTTTCATGGCATTTACTTAGAGACCGGTCATTACCAACCGGCGTTTGTGTTATTTAATTCGGGTGGCTGGCTGGCTGTGCGGTGTATCAACAACATTTTATCGATATCGCCCGGTTTCTTGGGGTTGTTGTCGTCTGGCTTGGATCTCCTCCGTCAGCTGTTGGCTTTTTGTTGGTTGTTCATTATTTAACTCTAACATTTCGCAAATTGTTTTCTTGTACTTTGATGTGAATTTGGCAGAAGTATCTCAGACGGCGGAATGGTGGTTGGTTGTTGCCTTTGCACTCATTATCATTTCCAGTTTATCACGAAGTAGTACCTACAATGTCTGCTGTGTGCGAGTAGTATTTGGAAACCCAAAACTTGTTTTAGTTGTTTCTGGTGATTTTCTCCCAAAACAAAATGAAAAAAAAAAATAATAATAAAAAGAGGCAAGTAAGGTGTTGTTTGGTTGTTGTCGAGGAGCAGTAGTTCAGTGGGTATTGTTGTGCATTTCTTCCAACCCCGGCTGTGCTGTGTGGATGTTGATGTTGTTTCTTTATCTTATCACTAGAGATTGTTTCTTTTTATTGATTTCATTTCTATTCATATTGGCAACAATACTACAAAGCTATTCAAGTGTGTAGTTATTTCCAGAATATATATACATACATACATACCTACTTGTTACTCATCAACTTTAATGGTTGTTGGGTTTATGCATAATTGCAAATAATATATAATATTTTAATCTAACAATTTAAATAATTATAATTGTGAACAAGCAATACACTCCAGGAAAAATCACTGTGCTAGTGAAAAAAAAATTAATCAAAATCATCTTTTCCGAAATTCATGATCAGACCTTTGGTTAGTTTGGCAAATTATTGCTTCGGCATAATTGATAATTAATAACTTTATCAGCATTTCTTTTTGTTACCACTCAACTCACTATGTTGCTGTTAGATAGGCTATATTTTATTTTTTCGTTTTCTTCTAATTTTGTGTTTCCGGCCAAAGTTTAATGGTTGTGCTCAGTCAGCCCTTTTTCGGTTGATTTTCCGGTAGTTTCATAGTTCTTTGAATTAATTTATTTTTGCGATGTGAGACATGTGTCTTTGCAATGTAACTCCCTTTGGTTGTTTATTTATTTCTATTTTTTTTAATTAACAAAGGAACTTTGCAAAAACGTGACAACATTTGAATTATTTCAATCTGTTATTTTGATTCCGTTGAGTAGAGGTGTGAGGGAAAATTTCCAATTGCAATTTAAATTTATTTATATAACAATTGATTTTTTTTATTTTTCTTTGTGGAGGTGGAGGTGAACGCTGAAAATGTTATGAGAAGAGGGTAGATTTTATTTCATCGAATTTCAAATATAGCTAAACCGTTAAGCCTAAAAACATGATCTCATCTCATAATAGATTGATTGATGAGGCCTTTAGTTGGAGCCACAAACGATGCACAGTGGTACAGTGTAAGAACATCTTCAAAAGTCATGAGTCAACACATTTGAGAGACATATTTCATAGCTTTAATTTGAGACCTTTGGTTGGGCAGGTGAAAGCAAAAAGTGTTACTAATCTTTTAACACCTAATATCGAAGTATGATTGACAAGAAACGTTATTAAATATATACATATTTTTTTTAAATTTAAAAAAACATTTTTTTTTTCAAAATATATTTTTCCAAAAATTAAAAAATATATATTTTTTTTCAAATTTTTAAAAATATTTTTTTTAAAATTTAAAAAAATATATTTTTTTAAAAATTTATATTTTTTTATATTTTTAAAAAATATATTTTTTTAAATTAAACTTTTTAAAAATTTAAAAAAATATATTTTTTTCAAAATTTAAAAAATATTTTTTTTTTTCAAAATTTAAAAAAATATATTTGTTTTCAAAATTTAAAAAATATAATTTTTTCAAAATTTTAAAAAATATATTTTTTCAAAATTTAAAATACATATTTTTTCAAATTTAAAAAAATATATTTTTTCAAAATTAAAAAAATATGTATTTTTACTAAAAATTAAAAGATATAGTTTATAAATCAAAATTTTGAAAAAATATAGATATATATATTTCTCAACATTTTTAAAAATATATATTTTCACTAAAAATTTAAAAACAAATATATTTTTTCAAAATGTAAAAATATATACATATGTATATTTTTTATCTTTTTGCTATTATTAAATATTTTGTTTTGTGTAGTTTAAACAATTTAAAAAAAATAAATTTAAATAAATTCAAAAAATATATATTTTTTAAATTTAACAAAAATATATTTTTTGGTTAAGTTATATATTTTTTCCCAAAGCACCAAAAATAGCCAAATTGATTTTTTCAGTAAAAAATTAATTATCAAAAATATGTATTTTAACTTTGTTAATCCTTTAAAAATAAGTTTTCTCAAAATTTAAAAAACTATATATTTTCTGAAAATGTAGAAATATATATTTTTTCAAAAGTTAAAAGTATATTTAACTCAAAATTAAAAAGTATATTTTTTTCAAAATTTAAAAAATTTATTTTTTAATATAATATAAAATTTTTCTCAAAATTGTATGTATTTTTTCAATTTTTTAATCTTTTGTTTTCCGTACTTCAAACAGAAATTTGTGCAAACTGTTTTTTTTTTTTTTCAAAAAAAAAATTATTTTTTTTTATTTCATTTTATCATTTAAAATTAATAAAAACTAGTCACTAGACACGACATATAACTCTCACGATCGAAGCTTCCTACAATTATGATGAGGTGTAGTATTACAGAATGGCGAGCCAGAGCTATCCGAAGTTCCAGATTCAATGCAATATGACTATGTCATCTTATCGAATAAGTCCAGATTTTATACAGGGCTTATTCCATTTAAAAATATTTTACAGTCAATAAATAATGTAAATAGTCAATGAAATAAAGAAATACGTGTTCCGATCACCTTTTTCACGGGGAAATAATTAAAATAGGTACTTTTTCTGTTGAGTTTAATGGTTTTGAAATTGTTGTTAGTAAATTGTTGCACTTTTTGTCCAACTTTTCTCAGAATAGCACTTTGTAATAATGTACATTTACGGCCGCACGCACACACATTGAGAGACTATTTTTTTCTTTCTGTGGAATTGTAAACCTTTGCATTATTCATAGATTTTAAAGAACATCGATCGGCTTGCGGTTCTTTTTTGTAAACTTGCATTTTAAACAAATAACGGCCGCTGCTGCTGTTCATTGTGCAAGAAAATGCCCCAAATTTGCAGAATAACAAAATTTCTATTGAAAATTTATTTTTTTCTTTTCGACTGTTACAACTATGATATAGTGTGGAAGGCCCCCCCCCCATGGTCCTATTCATTACTAATTTACAGAAATATGAACGTTTGATTTAACGAGCTCCTAAAATAGAACTGCATCAAACTCCCTGGCGGGGGGCGGTCGGGTTTACTACATGTAATAAATAATAGCCTAATCCCTGCTCTAAATGACAACTTTTCAAAATTAATGAAGGACAATATAAAAACATGAACACATTTAAGATATTTATTTTACATTTGTTCGTTTGCGAGTGCGAATGAGTAGCTTTTAAAAAATCTAAAGATTTTTTGGTGTATTTTACAATGTATTATTTTCTTCATTAGGGTGCTAGCTACATACAGCAAACGCATTACAAATATTTCTGTCTATCTATTTTTCTGAATAATATCCGTAATAATAAAAAAATAAATACTCATATTTAAAAAAATATTTTTTAATATATTTCAAAATATATAAATTTTTAATATATTAAAAAACATTTTTTGAAAAAATATTTTTTCAAATATATTTTAGAATTAAAATTGAAAAATATAAATAATAAATTTTGCTAATTTTTTAAAATTAAAAATATAACTTTTATTCAAATAAAAAATATTTTTTAATGTATTAAAAAATACATATTTTTCATATTAGCAAAATTCAACCAAAGCAACAATAGTTATTCACGCTTTCTTAAATTAAAAAATATATTTTTAATATAATTAAATTTAGTTAAGAAAACATTTTTTTATTTCAATTATAAACATATTTTCTTTTTAATATAATATATTAAAAAAACGTTTTTTAATATATTTGAAAAAATATATTAAAACAATTTCTTTAGTTTAATCTACTTGAAAAAAATATTTCTAAAAATATAGTATACAATAATAAATATATTTTAGAAATCATGTTTTTAAATGAAAAAAAGCATATATTAAGTAGTTTTTTTTTAATAAAAAAATATTTTTTAAATAACAAATACATTTTTTAATTTTAAAAATAAATAAAAAAATATATTTTTATATATAAAAAAATTAATTTTTAATATATTTGAAAAAAATATATAATAATATAGTATACAATAATTAATATATTTTAAAAATCATGTTTTTAAATTAAAAAAATAATAAATATAATAAATTTTGTTAATTTTTTAAAAATTAAAAAAAAATATTTTTTATTTAAATTGTATTTAAAAAATACATTTTTATATTACAAAAAAATATTTTTTTATATATAAATTTTTGAAACATTTTAATTTTTGTTCATCTATTAAAATTATTTTTTTTAATTAAAAAAAAATTTATTTTAAATAAAAAAATATTTTTTATTTAAATAAAAAATAAATATTTATAAATAAAAAATATTTTTTTATTTATTAAACAAAATATTTTTAACAATAAATATATTTAAAAAATATATATTTTTATAGATTTTAAAAACATTTTTTAATATATTTAAAAAATATTTATTATTTTAATATATATTATTAGAATATTATTATTATTATTAAACATACGTTTTTGATGTTTTTTTTATTTTTTAATATTTTCTCAAACTGTATACAATTTTTGAAATATACTGTATACAATTTTTGAAAACTTTACAATAAAATTTTACTTAAATCAAAAACAACAGCAACAACAATATTTATTTAAACAAAAAATAATGGTTAAATGATTTAAATTTTAAATTTAAATGATAAAATAGAGTACTACAGAGATGGGTCTCTCGTAATTCACTTTTGTAGGATAAAAAGCCAAAAATGAATTTTCTTAAGCAAGAACAAAATATTTTGATTGTATGTTTTTTTTTTAATTTAAATCAAAGAACTCTCTCCCCTTTTAACAATTACAACTCATTAACACTTGTCTACGGCTTAGAAATATGTGTATAGATTTCAAAACATATTTCTACTTTAAAAATCCATATCAATGTTTATTAAAATAATTACTAACTGTAACCATAAAACTAACTAACGCAAATCGAAACTTCAAAAATGCAAGAAAATTTGCATTTTTGCATGACACCGCAACTGCCAGTTAACTGCTGAGCAAAACAACAAACAAAGAAAAAGAAAAAATGGTGAAAAAATATTCAACAAAAAAATTAAAATAATTATTACTTTTCAAACATGAAGTTTGAATTCAACTGAAATGAAAATGCACGTAAAAGTGCAACCAAGCGTTCGTATGAATTAAATCAAAAGAAAAGCACAAAACGAAAATAAAACTACGAAGCAGCAGCAACAATAAAAGAGGTCAATAAAGCCACCACCACAAAAAAAGAAATATTCAACGTTTAAAAAATGCAAAAAAAATCAGAGCAGCAACTGCGAAAAACCGATAATAAATTTGCCGGTTCTGTGTTGTAACAGAGAATGAAGACCAAAAAAAATCGCAAAACAACAACAACAAAGTGCATGTGAACTGAGCGACGGCGACTGCAAGTAAAACCAAAGCTCTGCAAAAATCTTCTATGGAATTTTTGTCCCATGACTACTGACAAGCACTCTTACGATGAGTGGTAATGTAAATGTTCAGAGAGAGAGAGTGTGAGAGTGACAGAGTGAGTGATATAGTGAAAAAAGTGCAATGCATTTCAAAGAGAGGAAGTGCATTTGTATGAGTTTTTTATTCCGCGATTTTATTCACTCTCGAATAAAAGAGCAGTGACATATATTTCTGTGCAAAAACAGAAGAGTGTTTTTCTCATTACATTCGATTTTAGAATCGAATCACAATCAAAGACGCTGGCGGCGGCCGCCCTTTTGTTCGGCAGTGGAATGTAGGTAAACCATACCGGTTCTTATGTGTGGGGATAACTCATCAGTGGAGCTTCTGCATAGAACTCTTTACATTTTTTGAAAATTAAACCGCCCGACAGTCCATATTCAACTTGAAACGTATCATATACGTCTGAAACTATTGGTGGAATGAAGTTAATTGGCGTTTTTAGTTTTTCATTTCCTAATCCTGTATCCTCTTAAAGGACTACAACAACTATTTTAAATACTCATTTGTACCGTATGATAGCGGTATATATGTGAAATTAAAGAGACGAATATTTGCTAAAAAATACTTCAAATGACATACTTTTCAAATTTTCACTCTTAAAAAGTAAAATATAAATAAACTATTGAAATGATTGTTAATGCTAATGCAGATGGAAATATGAATTTTTAAGTATCTTTAACAAATATTCTCCTCATTAGGTTGACACTTATACCTTTATCAATGGGTGCGAATAAGTATTTATTTATTGTGTCCAATTTTTTTCTGAATTAATAGATCCTTGGAAACACTTTAAATATACATATATTTTTTTTTCTTTTCTTAGAATAACTCATTGATCGTATTATTGGACGTTCAGATAGTTTTTTTTGTGGTTTATCCAAGAAAATGTTAATAACTTATATTTCTTGGTAACATTTTCTAAAAGGTGTAATGAAAAATAAATAGAAAGAATCAATACCTTTCGAATGATGCCTAAATGATGAATGAAATGAAATGATGAAATAATTTAATACAGAAGATGGTGTTTCAAAGCCAACCTTTTCAAAATATGTTTACAAAAATGAGTGCTGTGTCGTCAATTTCCTTCAGATGTTCATCATTTAAACATTATTCAAAAGCAATTGACTGCAGTTTTTTATTTTTTTAACACAAGAATGTTTTCAGTTTTCACTATGAAAAAAAAACACTAAAAATTACATAAACGTCTGTCTAATAATTCGACTAATGTCACTAAGTCACTCTAACACAAGCATCAAAATTTATATTTATAGTGCTTTCAACGGTCTATTAATTCGAAGAAAAAAATTGTACAAAACTGCAAAATTGCATAGGAAACCCATGATTTTTAGGGGGCGTTTTCAGGAGCGTTCAGCCCACAGACGACTTTATTTAAGAACGAAATATTTTGCAAGTCATCGTTAAACAATCCAAACTTAATTTTCGTGGGTGCTTGGAAATTATTTTCCCATTTGTATGGGTTCTAGAGCGAATTTTGCGCTACAAATTTTCCAAATGGACACACGCAAAATATTTGGAATTACTCCTCAAATATAAAATTTTGTGCACACCATCGTTTTGCGCAAATAGTTTGTGTGTTTAAAATGGCCACACAATGTAGTTTTGCGCAACAAGATTCGTGTGCCAAAATTATTTTTCTTACAACTCTTGTACAACCGTGACCCTCAGACGTTAAAATTGCTTGGTCAAGTTGTAACGGAAAAACAAAAAAATAGTTTACGGTATACCCTATTTATATATGCTGGTATGAGCAATTACATTCTGGTCGATCTCTTTTTGCTCTCCTTCAGGGTACACTCCCATTGTAGAATATTCCAATCTATTCTGGTTCAATTTGTCATCACTAACTAAACTCGTTTTATTAAAGCTCTTTCTCTCTATATCTCCATCGCTCTCACTCGCATTCGCACTTACACTGCAATTGCAAATGTGGTGTGACTGTCATTAAGAAGATGCACTTTTCTCCCACTCTTACTGTCTCTTATCTCACCCTCTCTCTCTCTCTCTCTGTCTCAGTACGTTGCTCTTGAGTTACAATTACACATCCACACATTCCCACATCAACGAGTGTCAATTTCCTTTGGCTCTCGTATTTTTTTTTGTTACAAAAAAATGCATTCGCGACTTTGTAGTTGTTGTTCGTCTTCTCGGCTCTCGCATAGCAGAAACGGTTGTAAATTTGAAGAGGAATGAAAATCTCAATATAATTAAAAAATCACGTGCTTTGTTTGCTCTACAAAATGTGATGATGATTTAAGCGGAATCATAAAGCAGTATAGAATTTTATTTATTTTTTTTTTTTGAATAAAAAAAGATTTTTCTTTCATATGGAAAAAGTCTATAATTGTGTGCGCGTTTAATTTGATTTTTTAGTAATTTGGAGAAAAAGCATGAAATTTATACTTTGCAACAATACGAAGAATCGCAAAAACTTAAACTCGAAGAAATCAACGGCAGCACCAGCAACGGCGGCGTTAGCAGCGATGAGATTTTAAACGGCGAAACAAAAGATCTGCTTGAAATTGAAAGACCAACTCAAGCTCGGCCGGAAAAACTTGAACAGAAAATCGAACCAACAAAACCTAAACCACTCAATAGTAACACCATAAATAACAATAATAACAACAATAGTCCCATTGCGGTCCAGGATATCAATGAAAATATTCTAAATCCCCATAAAATCAAGCGGGAACAAACACCACCTTTGACCAACACTACCACCGCTACCATCCAACCAACACCACCACCACCACCACCGAATAATACCAATTTGAGCGCCCAAGTAGTAGTGGTACCAGTGCCGCCACCACCACCCACAGCAGCAGCGCCACATTGTCCCACCACCACGGTGACACATACGATCTTTGAAAACAAAGCTGCCACAGCTTCATCGATTCCCCCCATTCCCCCCTCTTCGACTGTGACTCGTGCATTATTTGAAAATAAATTGTCGGCTTTGCCAATTTCAACGAAATTCGCCGATGACAAGGGTCCCAAGACCGTAACGTCATCCATACTGCGTCCGGCTGCTCTGGCATACGGAGCAAATTTGCCCACCACCACTTCGACTCAGTCGATCTTGCAACTGCAACCGTTGAATGTTACTCCGGGGGCACAATCGGTGACCGCTTCACTATTTGCACCGAGAGCTCAGCAGTTGCCGCTGACCACGACCACTGCAGCCATTTTAGCCAAACAACAACAACAACCGACAACAACAACAGCAGTGAATCAACAAGATATGAATAAAGGATATTTAACATTCGCCGAGGATGCCACTGAATTAACAAGTGAGTACAATATTTTTCTTTTCTTCAACTTTATGATAATTTTTAAAATATTCTTTTTTTTTGAAAAATAAAAACAAAATCAAAGGTGTTAATTGCTGTGATGTGCTAAGTTTAATATTTTTGATTCTCTCACATGCCACTGTCTCACAACACCTTAACTCACACCAGGGATATATCTGATATTAAAATTCGGGCTTTAAATCACCCAAAAAATTGAAAAAAAAATAAATAATAAAAAAAAAATCGCCACAAAAAAACGTCCAAATCAAAAATTGGACTAAAAATAAATAAATAGTCATTTTTCATTTAAAAATCACCCAAAAACTTTAATAACTTTTAATAAGAGAATTCGCAAAAAAATCGCAAAAATTGGGCAAAAAAATAAATAAATAAAAAAATGGTCAAAAATTGTGTCATTTTTCATATGAAAAAAAATCAACAAAAAATTTGAATAATTTTTAACATGGAAAAATCGACCAAAAATAAATAAAAAAATTTGCCCAAATCAAAAAATGTTCCAAAACAGAAAATTTAAATTAAATTAAAAAATTGGTCAATTTTCATATAAAAAATCGCCCAAAAATTTGAGTAATTTTTAATATGAAAAATAGCAAAAAAACGTTCAAATCATAAATTGGACCGAAAAAAGTGGCCCAAAACAGAAAATTAAATTAAGACAAAAAATGAAAAATCAATCAAAGAATGGGTAATTTTTCATATGAAAAATCGCCCAAAAAACCTCATACAAAAAATGGACAATTTTTCATAAAAATAAACATAATTTTTGAGCAATATTTCATATATGCCATTTGGGCAATTTTGTAATTGTTCAAAAATATGAATAATCGCATAAAATGTAATGAAAAATGACTCAAAACAAATGACATATATAAAATTAAAATATGGATCAAAAACTATAAATAACGACCCAATTTTTTGGTTGATATGAAATGAAAAATCCCCCATTTTTGTATGAGGTTTTTGGGCCACTTTCATAATATATTGGGCGATTATTCGTATTTTTGGTCAATTTCAAAATTCTTGCTTTGAAATTACCATATCTTCCCACATTTATGGAGTCATCTTACAAATGCAAATTTGAATATGGCTTTTCCTCAAATTTATCTGAGTGCATATATCCTCGTTATAAATTTAAATAAAATTATTTGCTCAAGTCTTTCAAGCAACACTGTTAGAGTGACTTAAGCTATCTTTATTTAAAAATAATAAACACTCGACTAGTATTTTAAAGATGACAACACCACCACCACCTATTGAGGTTAGGTATGAGTAATTTGATGTTTTTCCTTATGATAAAGAACGCAAAAAATATCAGTTTTCGCCACATCTTATCAAGCATCTCTAGGAAAGATAGCACAGCTTGGTTGTTGGCGGAGTGGGGAGTCTGAGAGGTTACAGCCGCCGCTAACCGCCATACCTTTAAAGCTAAAGCAGCTCGGTAGCACTGACTCGGTAACTTTTCCGTAAAATATAATTTTACAATTGCGGTTACAAAGCCGATAATTACGAAGGTTGCTGAGTGTTCCTTCTTAGATTACACTCAACCAAACCACAATTTATATTTTCAAGAAGAAAAAAAAGAAAAAGCAAACAATCCAATCTAATGATGTTCTTCAATTCAATTATATATTTTCATTTATATAAATATTTGTAATGCAATAATTGTTAATGGTCAATATACAGAAATGATATTTTTTTCTTTTGTGCAGAGGGTCTCAAAGGATTACCTTAGATTTGACAAGTTGGCCTTAATACCAATGTTATCGAAACCTCTCATTGTCGTCATCGTCTTCAATCGTCGAATGCATTTCTTGAGAACATTTTCATAAACAAACATTATTTATTATCTTTATTGGGGTTTTGCTGTTGTTTGCTTTGCTATTTGTGTGCTAAACGTGTGGCGTTGTAAAAACTCTAGGTTAGTTTCATGGCCTTTTATCGGTTGTTTACCCACCTAGTCCATTCAGTATTTAGATAGTGTGAGCGACTGATTGGCATGATTGATGTGCAGTTTTCCGAACTTATATTGGTTCATTCATTCATTCATTTTTGTGAATTTTAATGCAAGCATACCCATAGCTTAGCTTCAAAGTGGTAAGATTTCTGAATTTTTATTTTTCTCACATACTCAAGCGCTTACCAAGAAACACTTAATGTCTAGTATACGAAAATTCAAAATTCAAGTTAGGCAGTTCATTTGAATATATTTTTAGTATTTTATTATTATTATTATTATTTTTCTGGCATACCCAAGCGCTTACAAGGAAGCGCTTAGATCTCTAATTCGCGGGCAAATTTAGAAAAAATATGAAAATAAAAACACAAATATTATAAAAAATATTTTTTAAAATTTTCTCATATAAAGTTCATCTTAACGAAGACAACTTATAATATTTAAAAAATCTATGAAAAAGTAAAAAATATTTTTAAACAAGTAAGAAGGCGTTAAGTTCGGCTGGGCCGAATCTTATGTACCCTCCACCACGGAGTGCATTCCACAGTATTACCAGCAGATTAAAGGATGTCGACTTTACATAGAAGTACAGTACCATATTACGAAAATTGTGATATTTGTATGCACATTACTATACTTGTTTACTATTTCAAACTATAATGTATACTTATGCGCACTGTTTAAAATCGACTACTATATATAAATTGTCAGTCGCCATTAGAAAGAAGCATTTTCAGATACAGACAAAGTGATAAGAAAAGTATAAATTTTAAAGATATCCCCATTCGCCCCATTCTCCGCCCAAATGTACAAATTTCGAAAAAACCCCTTTTTCGAGTCTTCATAGTCAGAATGTGTACACTGAATTTCATGATTTCAACTTCAGCGGTTTGGTAGGTCCCATTTTTATCCCTCTTTTTAATTATATCCCTTAAAAGGGAAAAATCCCTCTATTTTACGTGTCTATGCAATTAGAGGGATGTACACACCGAATTTCATGATTCTAGCTGTTGTCGTATCATTGGTACCATATTTTTTCCCTTTTTGTCCCATTTCGCCCGCTAAATCTTTTATTTTCTTTGTGGTGCTTCCAAGCTACAAGAGGAATGTCCGCATCAAATTGTAACTGTATGAAAATAAGAAATTTAATTAATAAGCCAAGGCTACCAATATTTGTATACTATATATAATGGATATAATACTTCAATTCATAAAGTAAATATAATCTTAAATACCCTTAAAATGGGGGGATAGAGAGTGTATTTTCAGATACACTCGTTTGGTTGGCTGTATTTTTTATCCCCTTTTTCCAATTTTGCCGCCTCAAGAGTACGACTATCTAAAATCTCTTTATTTTACGTATCTACACAATTAGAGGGATGTACACACTGAATTTCATCATTCTAGCTGTATTCGTTTAGTTGGTACTATTTTTATCCCCTGTAGCCATTGTATCCCTTGAAAGTACGAATTTGGAAAAAACGTTTTATTTTTCGTGTCTACGCAGTCAGAGGAATGTATACTCCGAATTTCATGATTCTAGCTGCTGTCATTTGGTAGGTACTATTTTTATCCCCTTTTTCCATTTTACACCATAAAAGTATGAATTTCGAAAAATTCTTTTATTTTATGCTGAAATTGTGAAAGTGAACATGCCTAAATATTAGGCGATTGTCAGTCGCTATTAGAAAGAAGCATTTTCAGATACAAAGACAAAGTGATAAGAAAAGTATAAATTTTAAAGATATCCCCATTCGCCCCATACGTATTTCGAAAAA
>OX377618.1:133436018-133451225 GCA_947397865.1 Polietes domitor
GCTTTTCAGATAACACGAGTTTGCGAATAATTAAAAAAAAAAAAACAAATTAATCTAATTACCTAATAATGAATAACTCAATTCAAAATTGATTGATTTTCAGCCTGTAAAGATGTGCGTTTAATATATTTAATAAATACAATTAATATTTTAATTTATTCAATTATAATTTTTTAATTTTATAATTTTATAATTTTATAATTTTATAATTTTATAATTTTATAATTTTATAATTTTATAATTTTATAATTTTATAATTTTAAAATTTTATAATTTTATAATTTTATAATTTTATAATTTTATAATTTTATAATTTTATAATTTTATAATTTTATAATTTTATAATTTTATAATTTTATAATTTTATAATTTTATAATTTTATAATTTTATAATTTTATAATTTTATAATTTTATAATTTTATAATTTTATAATTTTATAATTTTATAATTTTATAATTTTATAATTTTATAATTTTATAATTTTATAATTTTATAATTTTATAATTTTATAATTTTATAATTTTATAATTTTATAATTTTATAATTTTATAATTTTATAATTTTATAATTTTATAATTTTATAATTTTATAATTTTATAATTTTATAATTTTATAATTTTATAATTTTATAATTTTATAATTTTATAATTTTATAATTTTATAATTTTATAATTTTATAATTTTATAATTTTATAATTTTATAATTTTATAATTTTATAATTTTATAATTTTATAATTTTATAATTTTATAATTTTATAATTTTATAATTTTATAATTTTATAATTTTATAATTTTATAATTTTATAATTTTATAATTTTATAATTTTATAATTTTATAATTTTATAATTTTATAATTTTATAATTTTATAATTTTATAATTTTATAATTTTATAATTTTATAATTTTATAATTTTATAATTTTATAATTTTATAATTTTATAATTTTATAATTTTATAATTTTATAATTTTATAATTTTATAATTTTATAATTTTATAATTTTATAATTTTATAATTTTATAATTTTATAATTTTATAATTTTATAATTTTATAATTTTATAATTTTATAATTTTATAATTTTATAATTTTATAATTTTATAATTTTATAATTTTATAATTTTATAATTTTATAATTTTATAATTTTATAATTTTATAATTTTATAATTTTATAATTTTATAATTTTATAATTTTATAATTTTATAATTTTATAATTTTATAATTTTATAATTTTATAATTTTATAATTTTATAATTTTATAATTTTATAATTTTATAATTTTATAATTTTATAATTTTATAATTTTATAATTTTATAATTTTATAATTTTATAATTTTATAATTTTATAATTTTATAATTTTATAATTTTATAATTTTATAATTTTATAATTTTATAATTTTATAATTTTATAATTTTATAATTTTATAATTTTATAATTTTATAATTTTATAATTTTATAATTTTATAATTTTATAATTTTATAATTTTATAATTTTATAATTTTATAATTTTATAATTTTATAATTTTATAATTTTATAATTTTATAATTTTATAATTTTATAATTTTATAATTTTATAATTTTATAATTTTATAATTTTATAATTTTATAATTTTATAATTTTATAATTTTATAATTTTATAATTTTATAATTTTATAATTTTATAATTTTATAATTTTATAATTTTATAATTTTATAATTTTATAATTTTATAATTTTATAATTTTATAATTTTATAATTTTATAATTTTATAATTTTATAATTTTATAATTTTATAATTTTATAATTTTATAATTTTATAATTTTATAATTTTATAATTTTATAATTTTATAATTTTATAATTTTATAATTTTATAATTTTATAATTTTATAATTTTATAATTTTATAATTTTATAATTTTATAATTTTATAATTTTATAATTTTATAATTTTATAATTTTATAATTTTATAATTTTATAATTTTATAATTTTATAATTTTATAATTTTATAATTTTATAATTTTATAATTTTATAATTTTATAATTTTATAATTTTATAATTTTATAATTTTATAATTTTATAATTTTATAATTTTATAATTTTATAATTTTATAATTTTATAATTTTATAATTTTATAATTTTATAATTTTATAATTTTATAATTTTATAATTTTATAATTTTATAATTTTATAATTTTATAATTTTATAATTTTATAATTTTATAATTTTATAATTTTATAATTTTATAATTTTATAATTTTATAATTTTATAATTTTATAATTTTATAATTTTATAATTTTATAATTTTATAATTTTATAATTTTATAATTTTATAATTTTATAATTTTATAATTTTATAATTTTATAATTTTATAATTTTATAATTTTATAATTTTATAATTTTATAATTTTATAATTTTATAATTTTATAATTTTATAATTTTATAATTTTATAATTTTATAATTTTATAATTTTATAATTTTATAATTTTATAATTTTATAATTTTATAATTTTATAATTTTATAATTTTATAATTTTATAATTTTATAATTTTATAATTTTATAATTTTATAATTTTATAATTTTATAATTTTATAATTTTATAATTTTATAATTTTATAATTTTATAATTTTATAATTTTATAATTTTATAATTTTATAATTTTATAATTTTATAATTTTATAATTTTATAATTTTATAATTTTATAATTTTATAATTTTATAATTTTATAATTTTATAATTTTATAATTTTATAATTTTATAATTTTATAATTTTATAATTTTATAATTTTATAATTTTATAATTTTATAATTTTATAATTTTATAATTTTATAATTTTATAATTTTATAATTTTATAATTTTATAATTTTATAATTTTATAATTTTATAATTTTATAATTTTATAATTTTATAATTTTATAATTTTATAATTTTATAATTTTATAATTTTATAATTTTATAATTTTATAATTTTATAATTTTATAATTTTATAATTTTATAATTTTATAATTTTATAATTTTATAATTTTATAATTTTATAATTTTATAATTTTATAATTTTATAATTTTATAATTTTATAATTTTATAATTTTATAATTTTATAATTTTATAATTTTATAATTTTATAATTTTATAATTTTATAATTTTATAATTTTATAATTTTATAATTTTATAATTTTATAATTTTATAATTTTATAATTTTATAATTTTATAATTTTATAATTTTATAATTTTATAATTTTATAATTTTATAATTTTATAATTTTATAATTTTATAATTTTATAATTTTATAATTTTATAATTTTATAATTTTATAATTTTATAATTTTATAATTTTATAATTTTATAATTTTATAATTTTATAATTTTATAATTTTATAATTTTATAATTTTATAATTTTATAATTTTATAATTTTATAATTTTATAATTTTATAATTTTATAATTTTATAATTTTATAATTTTATAATTTTATAATTTTATAATTTTATAATTTTATAATTTTATAATTTTATAATTTTATAATTTTATAATTTTATAATTTTATAATTTTATAATTTTATAATTTTATAATTTTATAATTTTATAATTTTATAATTTTATAATTTTATAATTTTATAATTTTATAATTTTATAATTTTATAATTTTATAATTTTATAATTTTATAATTTTATAATTTTATAATTTTATAATTTTATAATTTTATAATTTTATAATTTTATAATTTTATAATTTTATAATTTTATAATTTTATAATTTTATAATTTTATAATTTTATAATTTTATAATTTTATAATTTTATAATTTTATAATTTTATAATTTTATAATTTTATAATTTTATAATTTTATAATTTTATAATTTTATAATTTTATAATTTTATAATTTTATAATTTTATAATTTTATAATTTTATAATTTTATAATTTTATAATTTTATAATTTTATAATTTTATAATTTTATAATTTTATAATTTTATAATTTTATAATTTTATAATTTTATAATTTTATAATTTTATAATTTTATAATTTTATAATTTTATAATTTTATAATTTTATAATTTTATAATTTTAATAAATAAATCCATTTGTAAATTTCCTTAGCCAAAAGGCCATCTTAATATAAAATGCATAGAAAGCAATCTTCAAAGTTAAATTTATTATCTGTCGTATGTTGTTTTCGTTTTTTCTTTCTTTCCTTAATTCGACAAATAAATGAACCATAAAAGAATTCATGTTCTTGCGGGCGGGCGTGTGTGATGGTACAACAAAGCAGTCGACTATGATCAATATAATATGTACCTGAGTATGTATTTATATACGATCATTATCATTTTCAACGATATACAGTAAGGCGCAAAATGCATCAAGATAATACATAATGGTTTTTCTTATATTAAATTAAATTGCCGGAATGTCAAGAGCATTCCACAGACTGTTTCTTGTGATTATACTTTCAAAGCTTCGCCATCGAACAAGTCGTGTTAATTTTCTAATTTAAAACACATGAAATAATTTCTTCCAGCACTCTTGCATCGCAGAAAAAGCAACAGCGGAAAACACTACAATCTTTTTAATGTTCGAATGAAAGCCATATAAATAAAATACCTACAAATTTATTTGAAGATTATACAAAAGATGAATGCACATACATATCCATATGTATATGTGAACGAAGTACATATACAGATGACACCACTTTTCAATTTAGATTCATTAAAAAATATTCTACATTATATCTAAAAGATGCCTTTCTTTCGGTATTTGTTTTTATTTTTTGTATGCAAATATTCGTCATGGCGGCCAGACACTGTGAGCCAATGTAAAAGTGACAAATCCACATGTAACAAACGACAGGAGGCATGTCACCAAGCAACAGCGACATCAGATTTCCCTGGCCCAGAGTGTTTTTCGTTCATTCATTCCTCCATTCATAATCAACAGAGTGAATGACTTGACTGAACACCACTTACACGACACAGTGAGTGAATGACTTGACTGAACACCACTTACACGACACAGTGTGTAAAGACGTCAGCAATTATTATTTTTATTGACGCAGGAGGGCACCTTTGTAACACGCATTGACTTATGCTAAATAAATAGTAGAGATTGTAAAACTATATCAGCAATTTATTGTAGATTTAAGTACAATAACACTAGACCACAAAATTGAAGGAATATATTGAATAATGGAAAAAATTAATTAATTTAATTAATAGTTGAAAATTTTATAATTTTATAATTTTATAATTTTATAATTTTATAATTTTATAATTTTATAATTTTATAATTTTATAAATTTATAATTTTATAATTTTATAATTTTATAATTTTATAATTTTATAATTTTATAATTTTATAATTTTATAATTTTATAATTTTATAATTTTATAATTTTATAATTTTATAATTTTATAATTTTATAATTTTATAATTTTATAATTTTATAATTTTATAATTTTATAATTTTATAATTTTATAATTTTATAATTTTATAATTTTATAATTTTATAATTTTATAATTTTATAATTTTATAATTTTATAATTTTATAATTTTATAATTTTATAATTTTATAATTTTATAATTTTATAATTTTATAATTTTATAATTTTATAATTTTATAATTTTATAATTTTATAATTTTATAATTTTATAATTTTATAATTTTATAATTTTATAATTTTATAATTTTATAATTTTATAATTTTATAATTTTATAATTTTATAATTTTATAATTTTATAATTTTATAATTTTATAATTTTATAATTTTATAATTTTATAATTTTATAATTTTATAATTTTATAATTTTATAATTTTATAATTTTATAATTTTATAATTTTATAATTTTATAATTTTATAATTTTATAATTTTATAATTTTATAATTTTATAATTTTATAATTTTATAATTTTATAATTTTATAATTTTATAATTTTATAATTTTATAATTTTATAATTTTATAATTTTATAATTTTATAATTTTATAATTTTATAATTTTATAATTTTATAATTTTATAATTTTATAATTTTATAATTTTATAATTTTATAATTTTATAATTTTATAATTTTATAATTTTATAATTTTATAATTTTATAATTTTATAATTTTATAATTTTATAATTTTATAATTTTATAATTTTATAATTTTATAATTTTATAATTTTATAATTTTATAATTTTATAATTTTATAATTTTATAATTTTATAATTTTATAATTTTATAATTTTATAATTTTATAATTTTATAATTTTATAATTTTATAATTTTATAATTTTATAATTTTATAATTTTATAATTTTATAATTTTATAATTTTATAATTTTATAATTTTATAATTTTATAATTTTATAATTTTATAATTTTATAATTTTATAATTTTATAATTTTATAATTTTATAATTTTATAATTTTATAATTTTATAATTTTATAATTTTATAATTTTATAATTTTATAATTTTATAATTTTATAATTTTATAATTTTATAATTTTATAATTTTATAATTTTATAATTTTATAATTTTATAATTTTATAATTTTATAATTTTATAATTTTATAATTTTATAATTTTATAATTTTATAATTTTATAATTTTATAATTTTATAATTTTATAATTTTATAATTTTATAATTTTATAATTTTATAATTTTATAATTTTATAATTTTATAATTTTATAATTTTATAATTTTATAATTTTATAATTTTATAATTTTATAATTTTATAATTTTATAATTTTATAATTTTATAATTTTATAATTTTATAATTTTATAATTTTATAATTTTATAATTTTATAATTTTATAATTTTATAATTTTATAATTTTATAATTTTATAATTTTATAATTTTATAATTTTATAATTTTATAATTTTATAATTTTATAATTTTATAATTTTATAATTTTATAATTTTATAATTTTATAATTTTATAATTTTATAATTTTATAATTTTATAATTTTATAATTTTATAATTTTATAATTTTATAATTTTATAATTTTATAATTTTATAATTTTATAATTTTATAATTTTATAATTTTATAATTTTATAATTTTATAATTTTATAATTTTATAATTTTATAATTTTATAATTTTATAATTTTATAATTTTATAATTTTATAATTTTATAATTTTATAATTTTATAATTTTATAATTTTATAATTTTATAATTTTATAATTTTATAATTTTATAATTTTATAATTTTATAATTTTATAATTTTATAATTTTATAATTTTATAATTTTATAATTTTATAATTTTATAATTTTATAATTTTATAATTTTATAATTTTATAATTTTATAATTTTATAATTTTATAATTTTATAATTTTATAATTTTATAATTTTATAATTTTATAATTTTATAATTTTATAATTTTATAATTTTATAATTTTATAATTTTATAATTTTATAATTTTATAATTTTATAATTTTATAATTTTATAATTTTATAATTTTATAATTTTATAATTTTATAATTTTATAATTTTATAATTTTATAATTTTATAATTTTATAATTTTATAATTTTATAATTTTATAATTTTATAATTTTATAATTTTATAATTTTATAATTTTATAATTTTATAATTTTATAATTTTATAATTTTATAATTTTATAATTTTATAATTTTATAATTTTATAATTTTATAATTTTATAATTTTATAATTTTATAATTTTATAATTTTATAATTTTATAATTTTATAATTTTATAATTTTATAATTTTATAATTTTATAATTTTATAATTTTATAATTTTATAATTTTATAATTTTATAATTTTATAATTTTATAATTTTATAATTTTATAATTTTATAATTTTATAATTTTATAATTTTATAATTTTATAATTTTATAATTTTATAATTTTATAATTTTATAATTTTATAATTTTATAATTTTATAATTTTATAATTTTATAATTTTATAATTTTATAATTTTATAATTTTATAATTTTATAATTTTATAATTTTATAATTTTATAATTTTATAATTTTATAATTTTATAATTTTATAATTTTATAATTTTATAATTTTATAATTTTATAATTTTATAATTTTATAATTTTATAATTTTATAATTTTATAATTTTGTAATTTTATAATTTTATAATTTAATAATTTTATAATTTTATAATTTTATAATTTTATACAAACATAAATCTTATAATTATATAAAAATATAAATTAATAATGTAATAATTTTATTATTTTAATAATTGATTTATAAAATAACATTATTAGTCATCTATATGCGAATGCCCAAATATACATACATTTCGAAAAGTGTTCATTTGTTAAAATTAACTTATTATAATTATTTTCAATGTTTATTTGAAACTCAATTGCTTTCGCTTTTGTTTTGTCGAATTTTTGTTATTTCGGCCATTCGTTTATGTATCCATTTCATGTTTTGTGCTTTTGTTTTCCTGCTGTCACCTCTTAAAGTTCAATCGTTGTATTTGTTTTTGTTGTTGCTTAACATTTTCGTATTTTCCCTGACTAGTCTGGTGACCCTCCATTACTTTGCACTGTTTAAATTTAGTTCTTTCTATCGTTAAAAATATACACGCGTTGCGTGAGTGTGTTTGTGTGATTTTTTCGAAAGGTTTTCCTTATTTTTTATATGAGAATATCATACAACTTTGTATTTCGGATAAACAAGATACACGCGCCAATTGTTTAAACACGTAGCCCACAATGCGCCACTATATATATAAAAAAATAATAAAATACAACTACAATAACACTCACAGCAGTGACAAAAAAAGAAAATTTAAATTCATTCTTTGCTTTCTGACACCACTATTTAACAAATTAATTGACGACGACGATGATGACGACGAATTCTTGATTTTTTTTTACTTTTTTGTCACCGAATCGAAGACGAAAAAATCTTTTTTGTCACCGAATCGAAGACGAAAAAATCGAAAAGAGAAAAATCATGTGGCAACAGTGTGGGCAAAATGTTTCAAAAAAACTGTTTTCATGTATTTTTTTATTATACCACAGATTTTATTTTCAAAACAAAGAAAATACAATGGCATGACAATACAAATTTCGATATTATGACGTAACAAATTGTTGCTAAAAAATGGAATTTATTAGGAGCGCGTGTGGATCGGTCGTTTAATAATAATTATCATATTTCGGTTTATTGGGACCCATTATTTATTTATTTAGCCAAACCCACTAGGTTTGGCTAAATAATTTACATAAATTTGTTTATATTTTTTTCTTTTTACGAACAATGTTTTTACGGACACTTGGATATTGTTTCACAAAAAAATACAAGCTAAATCTCAATGAACCGGTTGTGATTAGAATTTTTGTTTGGAATTTTTTATTATTATTTTTTAATTCTAAAACTTTCCATTTCACTTCACCCAGTGTATCCAGTCCAGTTATGGTAATTTCGATACGTTGTTTCCCACATTGTTTTTTGAAAAAAAAAAACGATAAAATAAAAAAGACAAAATTGTACTATTCTTCATAAATTTGCCTGATTATTTAAAAAATGAAAGATAACAAAATTAGATTTTCAATCAAATATTTTATTGGGTTTAATTTTTACTTCTCAAAACGCCCTGACTATTTAAAAAAATAATCTAAAAAATCTATTGATGACACTTGCATTCATATTTAGCTGTCACTGCGCCTTGTACGAATCGAATCCTACCGGACCTACCTCAAGGTTTGAAGGAACACGGCGCCTACTGTTGTTAGCATGATTCATTACAAAGTGGATAACTTAAGTAAAAATATCTTGTCCTAATACACTCAAAAAATTCAACAGTTCAACACTGAATTGACATGTGTCATTTTATTTCCTGGCCCAAGTGTTCGCGGCACTGTTCCATTTTCACAAAGCCGATCTTTATTGCCTGGAATTGTTGTTTGTTCTAGATACCCTGGCGATTTATATTCGCTGTTAAATTACTTATTACTCTCCCATCAGATAATATTACACTTAAATGAATGTATATACAAACATAGGTAGATGCGGCGCTTTTGTGTACATTTTGTTTTTGCTCATTTAAAAAAATAGAATTTATTGTTTTATATATGAAATGACACACATCATGTGTATTATTTGCACTAATTATAACCAAATAAAAATCACATCGCCATCAAGTGCAAGGTTGCCTCAATACTACTCTCTCCTAAAATGATTTTGTTCGAAATTTATTTTGCACTTAAAAAGCAAGTTGACTTGATTATAAACGCTCCTAATTAAATCATATTAAAACGTAATGCTTAGAACACAGAAATAAGAGATTTGTTGTTAAGATTGCATTGCCATGTATGAGTCACTTAATAGAATGTTAATCATAATAATCAATCAAATGGGCCTTAATATGTAAAAGAAAATATATGATTATAAAATTATAAAATTATAAATTATAAAATTATAAAATTATAAAATTATAAAATTATAAAATTATAAAATTATAAAATTATAAAATTATAAAATTATAAAATTATAAAATTATAAAATTATAAAATTATAAAATTATAAAATTATAAAATTATAAAATTATAAAATTATAAAATTATAAAATTATAAAATTATAAAATTATAAAATTATAAAATTATAAAATTATAAAATTATAAAATTATAAAATTATAAAATTATAAAATTATAAAATTATAAAATTATAAAATTATAAAATTATAAAATTATAAAATTATAAAATTATAAAATTATAAAATTATAAAATTATAAAATTATAAAATTATAAAATTATAAAATTATAAAATTATAAAATTATAAAATTATAAAATTATAAAATTATAAAATTATAAAATTATAAAATTATAAAATTATAAAATTATAAAATTATAAAATTATAAAATTATAAAATTATAAAATTATAAAATTATAAAATTATAAAATTATAAAATTATAAAATTATAAAATTATAAAATTATAAAATTATAAAATTATAAAATTATAAAATTATAAAATTATAAAATTATAAAATTATAAAATTATAAAATTATAAAATTATAAAATTATAAAATTATAAAATTATAAAATTATAAAATTATAAAATTATAAAATTATAAAATTATAAAATTATAAAATTATAAAATTATAAAATTATAAAATTATAAAATTATAAAATTATAAAATTATAAAATTATAAAATTATAAAATTATAAAATTATAAAATTATAAAATTATAAAATTATAAAATTATAAAATTATAAAATTATAAAATTATAAAATTATAAAATTATAAAATTATAAAATTATAAAATTATAAAATTATAAAATTATAAAATTATAAAATTATAAAATTATAAAATTATAAAATTATAAAATTATAAAATTATAAAATTATAAAATTATAAAATTATAAAATTATAAAATTATAAAATTATAAAATTATAAAATTATAAAATTATAAAATTATAAAATTATAAAATTATAAAATTATAAAATTATAAAATTATAAAATTATAAAATTATAAAATTATAAAATTATAAAATTATAAAATTATAAAATTATAAAATTATAAAATTATAAAATTATAAAATTATAAAATTATAAAATTATAAAATTATAAAATTATAAAATTATAAAATTATAAAATTATAAAATTATAAAATTATAAAATTATAAAATTATAAAATTATAAAATTATAAAATTATAAAATTATAAAATTATAAAATTATAAAATTATAAAATTATAAAATTATAAAATTATAAAATTATAAAATTATAAAATTATAAAATTATAAAATTATAAAATTATAAAATTATAAAATTATAAAATTATAAAATTATAAAATTATAAAATTATAAAATTATAAAATTATAAAATTATAAAATTATAAAATTATAAAATTATAAAATTATAAAATTATAAAATTATAAAATTATAAAATTATAAAATTATAAAATTATAAAATTATAAAATTATAAAATTATAAAATTATAAAATTATAAAATTATAAAATTATAAAATTATAAAATTATAAAATTATAAAATTATAAAATTATAAAATTATAAAATTATAAAATTATAAAATTATAAAATTATAAAATTATAAAATTATAAAATTATAAAATTATAAAATTATAAAATTATAAAATTATAAAATTATAAAATTATAAAATTATAAAATTATAAAATTATAAAATTATAAAATTATAAAATTATAAAATTATAAAATTATAAAATTATAAAATTATAAAATTATAAAATTATAAAATTATAAAATTATAAAATTATAAAATTATAAAATTATAAAATTATAAAATTATAAAATTATAAAATTATAAAATTATAAAATTATAAAATTATAAAATTATAAAATTATAAAATTATAAAATTATAAAATTATAAAATTATAAAATTATAAAATTATAAAATTATAAAATTATAAAATTATAAAATTATAAAATTATAAAATTATAAAATTATAAAATTATAAAATTATAAAATTATAAAATTATAAAATTATAAAATTATAAAATTATAAAATTATAAAATTATAAAATTATAAAATTATAAAATTATAAAATTATAAAATTATAAAATTATAAAATTATAAAATTATAAAATTATAAAATTATAAAATTATAAAATTATAAAATTATAAAATTATAAAACTATAAAATTATAAAATTATAAAATTATAAAATTATAAAATTATAAAATTATAAAATTATAAAATTATAAAATTATAAAATTATAAAATTATAAAATTATAAAATTATAAAACTATAAAATTATAAAATTATAAAATTATAAAATTATAAAATTATAAAATTATAAAATTATAAAATTATAAAATTATAAAATTATAAAATTATAAAATTATAAAATTATAAAATTATAAAATTATAAAATTATAAAATTATAAAATTATAAAATTATAAAATTATAAAATTATAAAATTATAAAATTATAAAATTATAAAATTATAAAATTATAAAATTATAAATTTATAAAATTATAAAATTATAAAATTATAAAATTATAAAATTATAAAATTATAAAATTATAAAATTATAAAATTATAAAATTATAAAATTATAAAATTATAAAATTATAAAATTATAAAATTATAAAATTATAAAATTATAAAATTATAAAATTATAAAATTATAAAATTATAAAATTATAAAATTATAAAATTATAAAATTATAAAATTATAGAATTATAAAACCAAAAAATTGTAAAATTAAGAAATTAAAATTTAAAAAAATAATATTATACAATTTCTCAACTATTCAATTATTCAGTGTTTTTAATTGTTCATTCAACTATTCATTAGCAATTATTCAATATTATTGAAATTAGTCAGCTATTAATTCATTAATCTATTTATTCAAAACAATTTCTTCTTCATAATTATATATGTATTATATACCTATATACAAAATCACCAGATATCAAAAAATATATAAAAAATAAGAGACTCTGATGATGGAAGGGGGAACAACACCAACAACCAACAGATTTGAAACACGCGCCAAGAATCATGTCACATAATAATGCCTTGGAAACACCACAAATCTGTAAAATTGTTTCTCATTCGACTGCTTTAAAATTATTTTCGTTTTTATTTGAGGAATTGTTTTGTGGTTGACCGAAAACGTGGAAAATTTCGACAATCGTTTCATTTCGTACGTAGACTTACGCATGTTTGTCTTTTTGTTGTTGTGGTTTTTTCATCCAATAAAACTGACATAAATCATTTAATTCAGGCAATCGTCAATTAGTTTCAATTGAAATCAGTCAATTAAACTGACAACAATCCGTATATTTTTTACTTTGGCCGTTTGGCATCGCAAAAAACAAAGCACTGAAGTGAAAATAAAAATACATTGAAAAAAATTCAAAATTTTGGAAAACAAAATCCTTCAAAGTCAACTGTTAGAATGTGCTTTGAATTTGTAATTATAATTATTTAGGAAAAAATAAATTAAGGCGTAATTTAAATTTACAAAAATAACTCGGTCTGGTTCAGGTAGTTAGCACTTGTTTAGCACCAGCAATTGTAACACCTTTTGTTTTTGTTTTTTTGTCATTTCATTATTTTGTTCTCTCTCTTATTTATGTTATTTTTCTGCCTTTTCTTTTCGCTTACAGTGCTTAAAGAAGAACCCGATGATCTAACTGCCCACTTAGTGGCACCCAATGCCGTCGATGCCTGTCTGCCGCTCGACGACAACACCCCTCTGTTCGGAGAAATGCTTGTTGGCCTAATGAGCTCTTATGGCAGCCTCTTACCCGACGATATCAACTCTTTAGATTCGACAACATCCTCGTCGTCGACCACCGACCACAGTCTGAACAACAACAGCAGCGCCAGCGGCAGCAGCAGCAGTTCGCCTACGAAACTCTGCCATAGTGCAGCCTCGTCGTCGGCCTACAGTGGAACAACGACACACAACAATCATCACCGGCAATCGCCGTCCATCACAACCGTGGCAATGACAAATAGTGCAACCAATAGTGGCAGCAACAGCAACAGCTGCAGCAATTCCGTAGTGACAAATAATACAACAAACAGCACCAACATTGATCCATTCATAAATAATAATCGCGATGAATCGAACGATACACTCTGCTCACAGCATTTATTATCGCCACCAAGTGTTTCATCAAAGGTAAGCAAAAGAAATTGAATTAAATCTATATTTTACTTGGGTCGTAGGAAGGGGGTGTAGGGTACAAGGACATCAGAATTTATGAAGTAGAAAAAGAAACTATAAATATTGTTATAGTTTAATAGTTATGTGATATAGGAGTAATTCGATAACACTATTAAATATCCAAAATTCTCATTGTTTGGATACACTTATTTTTCAACAAATCACTCCCGGATTAACTGAGCCCAAAATTCGTCAATTTGTACAATTACACTCTGGAACACCAACAGAAAAATAACTAGGTTCTGACAACGGACAGTTTAGTACCTATTCGGAAAAGTACGAAATTAAAATGAAAAATGAATTTTAAGTTTTGACTTATTTCTGGCATTTAAGTTCAGTTTAGATTTTTGGTGTATTCAGAGACTCATAGTAGAATTTTATGGCAAATGTTTTTGTAGAACATTTAAACCCTCCAGCTCTGTTGGATATCGCTATAGAATTACCTAGAGTTAAAAGAAAAATTTAATAAAAAAAATTCTTGTTTAAATTCCCAAATT
>OX377618.1:133451425-133602304 GCA_947397865.1 Polietes domitor
CTTCAATTTGTAAATGTCCTTCACCTAAAGACCACCCTAATATACAATGCATAGAAAACAATCTTCAAAGTTAAATAAATTTCCTGTCTTTTTTTGTTTTTTTTTTCTTTCTTTAATTCAACAAATAAATGAACCATAAAAGAATTGATGTTCTTGCGGGCGGGCGTGTGTGAAGGTACAACAAAGCAGTCGACTATGATCAATATAATATGTACCCGAGTATGTATTTATATACGATCATTATCATTTTCAACGATATACAGTAAGGCGCAAAATTGCATCAACATAAGACATGATAGTTTTTCTGGCATTAAATTAAATTGCCGGAATGTCAAGAGCATTCCACAGACAGTTTCTTGTTGTTATACTTTCAAAGCTTCGCCATCAAACAAGTCATGTTAATTTTCTAATTTAAAACACATGAAATAATTTCTTCCAGCACACTTGCATCGCAGCAAAAGCAACAGCGGACAAACACTATAATCTTTTTAATGTTCGAATGAAAGCCATATAAATAAAATACCTACAAATTTATTTGAAGATTATACAAAAGATGAATGCACAAACATATCCATATGTATATGTGAACGAAGTACATATACAGATGACACCACTTTTCAATTTAGATTCATTAAAAAATATTCTACATTATATCTAAAAAAGATGCCTTTCTTTCGGTATTTGTTTTTATTTTTTGTATGCAAATATTCGTCATGGCGGCCGGACACTGTGAGCCAATGTAAAAGTGACAAATCCTTGGGCATTTCGAAACAAAAGTGTAAACAGCACACAAGTAACAAACGACAGGGGGCATGTCACCAAAAAAACAGCGTCATCAGATTTCCCTGGCCCAGTGTGTTTTTCGTTCATTCATTCCTTCATTCATAATCAACAGAGTGAATGACTTGGCTGAACACCACTTACACGACACAGTCTGTAAAGACGTCAGCAATTATTATTTTTATTGACGCAGGAGGGCACCTTTGTGACACGCATTGACTTATGCTAAATAAATAGTAGAGATTGTAAAACTATATCAGCAATTTATTGTAGATTTAAGCACACTAATGGAATAATCAATAACAACACTACGCCACAAAATCGAAGTAATATATTGAATATAATTGAATAATTGAAAAAATTAATTAATTTAATTAATAGTTGAAAAATTTTATAATTTTATAATTTTATAATTTTATAATTTTATAATTTTATAATTTTATAATTTTATAATTTTATAATTTTATAATTTTATAATTTTATAATTTTATAATTTTATAATTTTATAATTTTATAATTTTATAATTTTATAATTTTATAATTTTATAATTTTATAATTTTATAATTTTATAATTTTATAATATTATAATTTTATAATTTTATAATTTTATAATTTTATAATTTTATAATTTTATAATTTTATAATTTTATAATTTTATAATTTTATAATTTTATAATTTTATAAATTTAAAATTTTATAATTTTATAATTTTATAATTTTATAATTTTATAATTTTATAATTTTATAATTTTATAATTTTATAATTTTATAATTTTATAATTTTATAATTTTATAATTTTATAATTTTATAATTTTATAATTTTATAATTTTATAATTTTATAATTTTATAATTTTATAATTTTATAATTTTATAATTTTATAATTTTATAATTTTATAATTTTATAATTTTATAATTTTATAATTTTATAATTTTATAATTTTATAATTTTATAATTTTATAATTTTATAATTTTATAATTTTATAATTTTATAATTTTATAATTTTATAATTTTATAATTTTATAATTTTATAATTTTATAATTTATAATTTTATAATTTTATAATTTTATAATTTTATAATTTTATAATTTTATAATTTTATAATTTTATAATTTTATAATTTTATAATTTTATAATTTTATAATTTTATAATTTTATAATTTTATAATTTTATAATTTTATAATTTTATAATTTTATAATTTTATAATTTTATAATTTTATAATTTTATAATTTTATAATTTTATAATTTTATAATTTTATAATTTTATAATTTTATAATTTTATAATTTTATAATTTTATAATTTTATAATTTTATAATTTTATAATTTTATAATTTTATAATTTTATAATTTTATAATTTTATAATTTTATAATTTTATAATTTTATAATTTTATAATTTTATAATTTTATAATTTTATAATTTTATAATTTTATAATTTTATAATTTTATAATTTTATAATTTTATAATTTTATAATTTTATAATTTTATAATTTTATAATTTTATAATTTTATAATTTTATAATTTTATAATTTTATAATTTTATAATTTTATAATTTTATAATTTTATAATTTTATAATTTTATAATTTTATAATTTTATAATTTTATAATTTTATAATTTTATAATTTTATAATTTTATAATTTTATAATTTTATAATTTTATAATTTTATAATTTTATAATTTTATAATTTTATAATTTTATAATTTTATAATTTTATAATTTTATAATTTTATAATTTTATAATTTTATAATTTTATAATTTTATAATTTTATAATTTTATAATTTTATAATTTTATAATTTTATAATTTTATAATTTTATAATTTTATAATTTTATAATTTTATAATTTTATAATTTTATAATTTTATAATTTTATAATTTTATAATTTTATAATTTTATAATTTTATAATTTTATAATTTTATAATTTTATAATTTTATAATTTTATAATTTTATAATTTTATAATTTTATAATTTTATAATTTTATAATTTTATAATTTTATAATTTTATAATTTTATAATTTTATAATTTTATAATTTTATAATTTTATAATTTTATAATTTTATAATTTTATAATTTTATAATTTTATAATTTTATAATTTTATAATTTTATAATTTTATAATTTTATAATTTTATAATTTTATAATTTTATAATTTTATAATTTTATAATTTTATAATTTTATAATTTTATAATTTTATAATTTTATAATTTTATAATTTTATAATTTTATAATTTTATAATTTTATAATTTTATAATTTTATAATTTTATAATTTTATAATTTTATAATTTTATAATTTTATAATTTTATAATTTTATAATTTTATAATTTTATAATTTTATAATTTTATAATTTTATAATTTTATAATTTTATAATTTTATAATTTTATAATTTTATAATTTTATAATTTTATAATTTTATAATTTTATAATTTTATAATTTTATAATTTTATAATTTTATAATTTTATAATTTTATAATTTTATAATTTTATAATTTTATAATTTTATAATTTTATAATTTTATAATTTTATAATTTTATAATTTTATAATTTTATAATTTTATAATTTTATAATTTTATAATTTTATAATTTTATAATTTTATAATTTTATAATTTTATAATTTTATAATTTTATAATTTTATAATTTTATAATTTTATAATTTTATAATTTTATAATTTTATAATTTTATAATTTTATAATTTTATAATTTTATAATTTTATAATTTTATAATTTTATAATTTTATAATTTTATAATTTTATAATTTTATAATTTTATAATTTTATAATTTTATAATTTTATAATTTTATAATTTTATAATTTTATAATTTTATAATTTTATAATTTTATAATTTTATAATTTTATAATTTTATAATTTTATAATTTTATAATTTTATAATTTTATAATTTTATAATTTTATAATTTTATAATTTTATAATTTTATAATTTTATAATTTTATAATTTTATAATTTTATAATTTTATAATTTTATAATTTTATAATTTTATAATTTTATAATTTTATAATTTTATAATTTTATAATTTTATAATTTTATAATTTTATAATTTTATAATTTTATAATTTTATAATTTTATAATTTTATAATTTTATAATTTTATAATTTTATAATTTTATAATTTTATAATTTTATAATTTTATAATTTTATAATTTTATAATTTTATAATTTTATAATTTTATAATTTTATAATTTTATAATTTTATAATTTTATAATTTTATAATTTTATAATTTTATAATTTTATAATTTTATAATTATATAATTTTATAATTTTATAATTTTATAATTTTATAATTTTATAATTTTATAATTTTATAATTTTATAATTTTATAATTTTATAATTTTATAATTTTATAATTTTATAATTTTATAATTTTATAATTTTATAATTTTATAATTTTATAATTTTATAATTTTATAATTTTATAATTTTATAATTTTATAATTTTATAATTTTATAATTTTATAATTTTATAATTTTATAATTTTATAATTTTATAATTTTATAATTTTATAATTTTATAATTTTATAATTTTATAATTTTATAATTTTATAATTTTATAATTTTATAATTTTATAATTTTATAATTTTATAATTTTATAATTTTATAATTTTATAATTTTATAATTTTATAATTTTATAATTTTATAATTTTATAATTTTATAATTTTATAATTTTATAATTTTATAATTTTATACAGATATAAATCTTATAATTTTATAAAATTATAAATTAATAATGTAATAATTAAATAATTTTATTATTTTAATAATTGATTTATAAAATAACATTATTTTATGTTATGCGAATGTCGAATTTCGAAAAATTTTCATTTGTTAAAATTAACCTAATATAATTATTTTCAAAGTTTATTTAAAACTCAATTGCTTTCGCGCTTGTCTGTCGAATGTCTGTTATTTCGGCCATTCGTTTATGTATCAATTTCATGGTTTTGTGCTTTTGTTTTGCTGCTGTCACCTCTTAAAGTTCAATCGTTGTATTTGTTTTTGTTGTTGCTTAACATTTTCGTATTTTCCCTGACTAGTCAGTCACCACTCCCCTCCATTACTTTGCACTGTTTAAATTTAGTTCTTTCTATCGTTAAAAATATACACGCGTTGCGTGAGTGTGTTTGTGTGATTTTTTCGAAAGGTTTTCCTTATTTTTTGTATGAGAATATCATACATCTATCTATCCGTCCGCTGGCAAAGTCGCAATACTTTGTATTTCGGATAAAAAAGATACACGCGCCAATTGTTTAAACACGTAGCCCACATTGCGCCACTATATACATATATAAAAAATAATAAAATACAACTACAATAACACACACAGGAGTGACAAAAAAAGAAAAATTAAATTCATTCTTTGCTTTCTGACACCACTATTTAACAAATTAATTGACGACGGCGACGATGACGACGAATTCTTGATTTTTTTTTGGTCACCGAATCGAAGACGAAATAATCGAAAAGAGAAAAATCATGTGGCAACAGTGTGGGCAAAATGTTTCAAAAAACGGTTTTCATACCTTGTCGTGTATTTTTTATTATACCACAGATTTTATTTTCAAAACAAAGGCATGACAATACAATTTTCGATATTATGACGTAACAAATTGATGCTAAAAAATTGAATTTATTAGGAGCGCGTGTGGATCGTTCGTTTGATATATTTATTTCGGTTTATTGGGTCTCACTTGAAATGTACGCTTAGGTTTGGCTAAACAATTTACATAAATTAATTTTTATTTTTTGTTTTTACGAACACTTAGAAATTGTTGGGCAAAAAATAAATACAAGCTAAATCTCAAAGAACCGGTTGTGATTAGAATTTTTGTCTGGAATTTTTTATATTTAATTTTATATTTAATTTTTTTTAATTTTATTAATTCTAAATCTTACTATTTCACTTCACCAAGTATATCCAGTCTAGTTATGGTAATTCTGATACGTTATTTCCCACATTGTTTAAAGAAACGAGCCCCATTTTTATGCGTATTTTAAGATGATTGCCTGTCCTCGTAAATATGTAGAATTGGAGACAAAATTCTGCTATTTAATTATAGCCCAAATTGTACAATTTTATTTCTAAAAAATGAAACCTGTAATTAAATAGTACATACTTTTTTATGTACATATAATGTATTTGATTATATAACTTGAAAATGTTCCTTCTCAGAACTATTTAAAAAATCTAAAAAATCTATTGATGTCACTTGCATTCATATTTAGCTGTCACTGTGCCTTGTGCGAATCGAAACCTACCAGACCTACCTCAAGGTTTGAAGGAACACGGCACCTACTCTGGTTAGCATGATTCATTACAAAGTGGACAAAGACATCTTGTCCTAATACACTCAAAAAATTCAACAGTTCAACACTGAATTGACATGTGTCATTTTATTTACAGGCGCATGTGTTCTCGGCACTGTTCCAATTTCACAAAGCCGATCTTTATTGCCGGGAATTGTTGTTTGTTGTAGATTCCCTGGCGATTTATTTTCGCTGTTAAATTACTTTAATTATCTCTCTCCCATCAGATAACATTACACATAAATGAATGTACAGACATAGATAGATACGCCGCTTTTGTGTACATTTTGTTTTTGCTCATTTAAAAAATAGAATTTATTGTTTTATATATGAAATGACACACATCATGTGTATTATTTGTACTAATTATAACCAAATAAAAATCACATCGCCATCAAGTGCAAGGTTGACTCAATACTACTCTCTCCTAAAATGATTTTTTTTCATTTGATTTTGTTCGAAATTTATTTTGCACTTAAAAAGCAAGTTGACTTGATTATAAAAGCTCCTAATTAAATCATATTAAAACGTAATGCTTAGAGCTCACAAATAAGCCTTCAGAGATTTGTTGTTACGATTGCATTGCCATGTATGAGTCACTTAATAGAATTTTAATCATCATTTCTTTCATTATAAAACTGTAAAAATATAAAATTATAAAATTATAAAATTATAAAATTATAAAATTATAAAATTATAAAATTATAATATTATAAAATTATAAAATTATAAAATTAGAAAATTATAAAATTATAAAATTATAAAATTATAAAATTATAAAATTATAAAATTATAAAATTATAAAATTATAAAATTATAAAATTATAAAATTATAAAATTATAAAATTATAAAATTATAAAATTATAAAATTATAAAATTATAAAATTATAAAATTATAAAATTATAAAATTATAAAATTATAAAATTATAAAATTATAAAATTATAAAATTATAAAATTATAAAATTATAAAATTATAAAATTATAAAATTATAAAATTATAAAATTATAAAATTATAAAATTATAAAATTATAAAATTATAAAATTATAAAATTATAAAATTATAAAATTATAAAATTATAAAATTATAAAATTATAAAATTATAAAATTATAAAATTATAAAATTATAAAATTATAAAATTATAAAATTATAAAATTATAAAATTATAAAATTATAAAATTATAAAATTATAAAATTATAAAATTATAAAATTATAAAATTATAAAATTATAAAATTATAAAATTATAAAATTATAAAATTATAAAATTATAAAATTATAAAATTATAAAATTATAAAATTATAAAATTATAAAATTATAAAATTATAAAATTATAAAATTATAAAATTATAAAATTATAAAATTATAAAATTATAAAATTATAAAATTATAAAATTATAAAATTATAAAATTATAAAATTATAAAATTATAAAATTATAAAATTATAAAATTATAAAATTATAAAATTATAAAATTATAAAATTATAAAATTATAAAATTATAAAATTATAAAATTATAAAATTATAAAATTATAAAATTATAAAATTATAAAATTATAAAATTATAAAATTATAAAATTATAAAATTATAAAATTATAAAATTATAAAATTATAAAATTATAAAATTATAAAATTATAAAATTATAAAATTATAAAATTATAAAATTATAAAATTATAAAATTATAAAATTATAAAATTATAAAATTATAAAATTATAAAATTATAAAATTATAAAATTATAAAATTATAAAATTATAAAATTATAAAATTATAAAATTATAAAATTATAAAATTATAAAATTATAAAATTATAAAATTATAAAATTATAAAATTATAAAATTATAAAATTATAAAATTATAAAATTATAAAATTATAAAATTATAAAATTATAAAATTATAAAATTATAAAATTATAAAATTATAAAATTATAAAATTATAAAATTATAAAATTATAAAATTATAAAATTATAAAATTATAAAATTATAAAATTATAAAATTATAAAATTATAAAATTATAAAATTATAAAATTATAAAATTATAAAATTATAAAATTATAAAATTATAAAATTATAAAATTATAAAATTATAAAATTATAAAATTATAAAATTATAAAATTATAAAATTATAAAATTATAAAATTATAAAATTATAAAATTATAAAATTATAAAATTATAAAATTATAAAATTATAAAATTATAAAATTATAAAATTATAAAATTATAAAATTATAAAATTATAAAATTATAAAATTATAAAATTATAAAATTATAAAATTATAAAATTATAAAATTATAAAATTATAAAATTATAAAATTATAAAATTATAAAATTATAAAATTATAAAATTATAAAATTATAAAATTATAAAATTATAAAATTATAAAATTATAAAATTATAAAATTATAAAATTATAAAATTATAAAATTATAAAATTATAAAATTATAAAATTATAAAATTATAAAATTATAAAATTATAAAATTATAAAATTATAAAATTATAAAATTATAAAATTATAAAATTATAAAATTATAAAATTATAAAATTATAAAATTATAAAATTATAAAATTATAAAATTATAAAATTATAAAATTATAAAATTATAAAATTATAAAATTATAAAATTATAAAATTATAAAATTATAAAATTATAAAATTATAAAATTATAAAATTATAAAATTATAAAATTATAAAATTATAAAATTATAAAATTATAAAATTATAAAATTATAAAATTATAAAATTATAAAATTATAAAATTATAAAATTATAAAATTATAAAATTATAAAATTATAAAATTATAAAATTATAAAATTATAAAATTATAAAATTATAAAATTATAAAATTATAAAATTATAAAATTATAAAATTATAAAATTATAAAATTATAAAATTATAAAATTATAAAATTATAAAATTATAAAATTATAAAATTATAAAATTATAAAATTATAAAATTATAAAATTATAAAATTATAAAATTATAAAATTATAAAATTATAAAATTATAAAATTATAAAATTATAAAATTATAAAATTATAAAATTATAAAATTATAAAATTATAAAATTATAAAATTATAAAATTATAAAATTATAAAATTATAAAATTATAAAATTATAAAATTATAAAATTATAAAATTATAAAATTATAAAATTATAAAATTATAAAATTATAAAATTATAAAATTATAAAATTATAAAATTATAAAATTATAAAATTATAAAATTATAAAATTATAAAATTATAAAATTATAAAATTATAAAATTATAAAATTATAAAATTATAAAATTATAAAATTATAAAATTATAAAATTATAAAATTATAAAATTATAAAATTATAAAATTATAAAATTATAAAATTATAAAATTATAAAATTATAAAATTATAAAATTATAAAATTATAAAATTATAAAATTATAAAATTATAAAATTATAAAATTATAAAATTATAAAATTATAAAATTATAAAATTATAAAATTATAAAATTATAAAATTATAAAATTATAAAATTATAAAATTATAAAATTATAAAATTATAAAATTATAAAATTATAAAATTATAAAATTATAAAATTATAAAATTATAAAATTATAAAATTATAAAATTATAAAATTATAAAATTATAAAATTATAAAATTATAAAATTATAAAATTATAAAATTATAAAATTATAAAATTATAAAATTATAAAATTATAAAATTATAAAATTATAAAATTATAAAATTATAAAATTATAAAATTATAAAATTATAAAATTATAAAATTATAAAATTATAAAATTATAAAATTATAAAATTATAAAATTATAAAATTATAAAATTATAAAATTATAAAATTATAAAATTATAAAATTATAAAATTATAAAATTATAAAATTATAAAATTATAAAATTATAAAATTATAAAATTATAAAATTATAAAATTATAAAATTATAAAATTATAAAATTATAAAATTATAAAATTATAAAATTATAAAATTATAAAATTATAAAATTATAAAATTATAAAATTATAAAATTATAAAATTATAAAATTATAAAATTATAAAATTATAAAATTATAAAATTATAAAATTATAAAATTATAAAATTATAAAATTATAAAATTATAAAATTATAAAATTATAAAATTATAAAATTATAAAATTATAAAATTATAAAATTATAAAATTATAAAATTATAAAATTATAAAATTATAAAATTATAAAATTATAAAATTATAAAATTATAAAATTATAAAATTATAAAATTATAAAATTATAAAATTATAAAATTATAAAATTATAAAATTATAAAATTATAAAATTATAAAATTATAAAATTATAAAATTATAAAATTATAAAATTATAAAATTATAAAATTATAAAATTATAAAATTATAAAATTATAAAATTATAAAATTATAAAATTATAAAATTATAAAATTATAAAATTATAAAATTATAAAATTATAAAATTATAAAATTATAAAATTATAAAATTATAAAATTATAAAATTATAAAATTATAAAATTATAAAATTATAAAATTATAAAATTATAAAATTATAAAATTATAAAATTATAAAATTATAAAATTATAAAATTATAAAATTATAAAATTATAAAATTATAAAATTATAAAATTATAAAATTATAAAATTATAAAATTATAAAATTATAAAATTATAAAATTATAAAATTATAAAATTATAAAATTATAAAATTATAAAATTATAAAATTATAAAATTATAAAATTATAAAATTATAAAATTATAAAATTATAAAATTATAAAATTATAAAATTATAAAATTATAAAATTATAAAATTATAAAATTATAAAATTATAAAATTATAAAATTATAAAATTATAAAATTATAAAATTATAAAATTATAAAATTATAAAATTATAAAATTATAAAATTATAAAATTATAAAATTATAAAATTATAAAATTATAAAATTATAAAATTATAAAATTATAAAATTATAAAATTATAAAATTATAAAATTATAAAATTATAAAATTATAAAATTATAAAATTATAAAATTATAAAATTATAAAATTATAAAATTATAAAATTATAAAATTATAAAATTATAAAATTATAAAATTATAAAATTATAAAATTATAAAATTATAAAATTATAAAATTATAAAATTATAAAATTATAAAATTATAAAATTATAAAATTATAAAATTATAAAATTATAAAATTATAAAATTATAAAATTATAAAATTATAAAATTATAAAATTATAAAATTATAAAATTATAAAATTATAAAATTATAAAATTATAAAATTATAAAATTATAAAATTATAAAATTATAAAATTATAAAATTATAAAATTATAAAATTATAAAATTATAAAATTATAAAATTATAAAATTATAAAATTATAAAATTATAAAATTATAAAATTATAAAATTATAAAATTATAAAATTATAAAATTATAAAATTATAAAATTATAAAATTATAAAATTATAAAATTATAAAATTATAAAATTATAAAATTATAAAATTATAAAATTATAAAATTATAAAATTATAAAATTATAAAATTATAAAATTATAAAATTATAAAATTATAAAATTATAAAATTATAAAATTATAAAATTATAAAATTATAAAATTATAAAATTATAAAATTATAAAATTATAAAATTATAAAATTATAAAATTATAAAATTATAAAATTATAAAATTATAAAATTATAAAATTATAAAATTATAAAATTATAAAATTATAAAATTATAAAATTATAAAATTATAAAATTATAAAATTATAAAATTATAAAATTATAAAATTATAAAATTATAAAATTATAAAATTATAAAATTATAAAATTATAAAATTATAAAATTATAAAATTATAAAATTATAAAATTATAAAATTATAAAATTATAAAATTATAAAATTATAAAATTATAAAATTATAAAATTATAAAATTATAAAATTATAAAATTATAAAATTATAAAATTATAAAATTATAAAATTATAAAATTATAAAATTATAAAATTATAAAATTATAAAATTATAAAATTATAAAATTATAAAATTATAAAATTATAAAATTATAAAATTATAAAATTATAAAATTATAAAATTATAAAATTATAAAATTATAAAATTATAAAATTATAAAATTATAAAATTATAAAATTATAAAATTATAAAATTATAAAATTATAAAATTATAAAATTATAAAATTATAAAATTATAAAATTATAAAATTATAAAATTATAAAATTATAAAATTATAAAATTATAAAATTATAAAATTATAAAATTATAAAATTATAAAATTATAAAATTATAAAATTATAAAATTATAAAATTATAAAATTATAAAATTATAAAATTATAAAATTATAAAATTATAAAATTATAAAATTATAAAATTATAAAATTATAAAATTATAAAATTATAAAATTATAAAATTATAAAATTATAAAATTATAAAATTATAAAATTATAAAATTATAAAATTATAAAATTATAAAATTATAAAATTATAAAATTATAAAATTATAAAATTATAAAATTATAAAATTATAAAATTATAAAATTATAAAATTATAAAATTATAAAATTATAAAATTATAAAATTATAAAATTATAAAATTATAAAATTATAAAATTATAAAATTATAAAATTATAAAATTATAAAATTATAAAATTATAAAATTATAAAATTATAAAATTATAAAATTATAAAATTATAAAATTATAAAATTATAAAATTATAAAATTATAAAATTATAAAATTATAAAATTATAAAATTATAAAATTATAAAATTATAAAATTATAAAATTATAAAATTATAAAATTATAAAATTATAAAATTATAAAATTATAAAATTATAAAATTATAAAATTATAAAATTATAAAATTATAAAATTATAAAATTATAAAATTATAAAATTATAAAATTATAAAATTATAAAATTATAAAATTATAAAATTATAAAATTATAAAATTATAAAATTATAAAATTATAAAATTATAAAATTATAAAATTATAAAATTATAAAATTATAAAATTATAAAATTATAAAATTATAAAATTATAAAATTATAAAATTATAAAATTATAAAATTATAAAATTATAAAATTATAAAATTATAAAATTATAAAATTATAAAATTATAAAATTATAAAATTATAAAATTATAAAATTATAAAATTATAAAATTATAAAATTATAAAATTATAAAATTATAAAATTATAAAATTATAAAATTATAAAATTATAAAATTATAAAATTATAAAATTATAAAATTATAAAATTATAAAATTATAAAATTATAAAATTATAAAATTATAAAATTATAAAATTATAAAATTATAAAATTATAAAATTATAAAATTATAAAATTATAAAATTATAAAATTATAAAATTATAAAATTATAAAATTATAAAATTATAAAATTATAAAATTATAAAATTATAAAATTATAAAATTATAAAATTATAAAATTATAAAATTATAAAATTATAAAATTATAAAATTATAAAATTATAAAATTATAAAATTATAAAATTATAAAATTATAAAATTATAAAATTATAAAATTATAAAATTATAAAATTATAAAATTATAAAATTATAAAATTATAAAATTATAAAATTATAAAATTATAAAATTATAAAATTATAAAATTATAAAATTATAAAATTATAAAATTATAAAATTATAAAATTATAAAATTATAAAATTATAAAATTATAAAATTATAAAATTATAAAATTATAAAATTATAAAATTATAAAATTATAAAATTATAAAATTATAAAATTATAAAATTATAAAATTATAAAATTATAAAGTTATAAAATTATAAAATTATAAAATTATAAAATTATAAAATTATAAAATTAAAAAGTTATAAAATTATAAAATTATAAAATTATAAAATTATAAAATTATAAAATTATAAAATTATAAAATTATAAAATTATAAAATTATAAAATTATAAAATTATAAAATTATAAAATTATAAAATTATAAAATTATAAAGTTATAAAATTATAAAATTATAAAATTATAAAATTAAAAAGTTATAAAATTATAAAATTATAAAATTATAAAATTATAAAATTATAAAATTATAAAATTATAAAATTATAAAGTTATAAAGTTATAAAGTTATATAATTATAAAATTATAAAATTATAAAAAATAGTAAGCTATTAATTCATTCTATTATTCATTAATCTATTTATTCAAAACAATTTCTTCTTCATAATTATATATCAAATAAATCACCAGATATCAAAAAATATATAAAAAATAAGAGACTGATGATGGAATGGAGAAAAACACCAACAACCAACAGATTTGAAACACGCGCCAAGAATCATGTCACATAATAACGCCTTGGAAACACCCCAAATCTGTAAGATTGTTTCTCGTTTGAATGCTTTTAAATTAGTTTCGTTTTTATTTGTTTTGTGGTTGACCGAAAACGTGGAAAATTTCGGCAATTGTTTCATTTCGTACGTAGACTTACGCGTGTTTGTCTTTTTGTTGTTGTGTTTTTTTCTTCATCCCCTCAACTACACCAATAAAACTGGCATAAATCATTTAATTCACGCAATCGTCAATTAGTTTCAATTGAAATCAGTCAATTAAACTGACAACAATCCGTATATTTTGTGCCTTTGGCCGTTTGGCGGCGCAATAAACAAAACACTGAAGTGAAAATAGAAATACATTGAAAAAATTCAAAATTTTGGAAAACAAAATCCTTCAAAGTCATCTGTTAGAATGTGCTTTGAATTTGTAATTATAATTATTTTGGAAAAAATAAATTAAGGCGTAATTAAAATTTACAAAAATAACTCGGTCTGGCTCAGGTAGTTAGCACTTGTTTAGCACCAGCAATTGTAGCACCTTTTGTTTTTGTTTTTTTTTTGTCATTTCATTATTTTGTTTTCTCTCTTATTTACGTTATTTTTCTACCTTTCCTTTTCGCTTACAGTGCTTAAAGAAGAACCCGATGATCTAACTGCCCACTTAGTGGCACCCAATGCCGTCGATGCCTGTCTGCCGCTCGACGACAACACCCCTCTGTTCGGAGAAATGCTTGTTGGCCTAATGAGCTCTTATGGCAGCCTCTTACCCGATGATATCAACTCTTTAGATTCGACAACATCCTCGTCGTCGACCACCGACCACAGTCTGAACAACAACAGCAGCGCCAGCGGCAGCAGCAGCAGTTCTCCTACGAAACTCTGTCATAGTGCAGCCTCGTCGTCGGCCTACAGTGGAACAACGACACACAACAATCATCACCGGCAATCGCCGTCCATCACAACCGTGGCAATGACAAATAGTGCAACCAATAGTGGCAGCAACAGCAACAGCTGCAGCAATTCCGTAGTGACAAATAATACAACAAACAGCACCAACATTGATCCATTCATAAATAATAATCGCGATGAATCGAACGATACACTCTGCTCACAGCATTTATTATCGCCACCAAGTGTTTCATCAAAGGTAAGAAAAAGAAAATATATATTTTAATGCGGTTGGGGGTGTAGGGTACAAGGACGGCAGAATTTATGGAGTAGAAAAAGAAACTATAACTATTGCTATAGTTTAAAAGTTATATGATGTACGACTGATTCAATGATAAACTCCAATCCAAAATCCTCTTGGATTAACTCAGGCCAAAATACGTCAATTTTGACAATTACACTGTGGAACACCAACTAAAAAATAACAAGGTTCTTACAACGTGCAGTTGTTTAGTACCAATTCGAAATAGTACGAAAAAAGTTTTGACTTATCTCTGGCATTTAAGTTCAGTTTAGAGTTTTGGTGTATTCAGAGACTCATAGTAGAATTTTATGGCAAATGTTTTTGTAGAACATTTAAACCCTCCAGCTCTGTTGGATAACGCTATAGACTTACCTAGAGTTAAAAGAAAAATTTAATAAAATAATTCTTGTTTAAAGTCCCAAATTGGTACTGATATTTTATTTATATATATTAAATCTACAGCTTTCTTTTGTTCGGCGACTTATAGTGGAATTTGACGTAGAACATTTTTCCCATACACTCCACTACGCTAAAATTTAATTTTGAGGGAAAGTTTAGTACCTATTCGGAAAAAGTACAAAATTAACCCTAACCCAGTATTTTAAGTTTTGACATATTTCTGGCATTTAAGTTGAGTTTTGAGCTTTGGTGTATTCAGAGACTCATAATAGAATTTTACGGCTAATATTTTTGTAGAAAATGTTGATCCTTTAAACGGACGTTTTAGGGGTGCTCTTACCCGTTTCCACAATAGGGACCAAAAGAACACATATATTGAGAAGCTTGAGGGTTAAAATGTTCCACAAAAATGTTGCTCATAATGTTTTAAGTAATATTGCTGAACACATCCTATAGTTAAAATGTAGGGATCATGGAGGAAACCTTCCTCCTTTCTACCAATTCATCATACGAATGTATGAAAAGCGTGTATTTTTTAACCTTTTGCATAAAAGCGACCAAAAAGACTTCTTTATTGAGGAGCTAGAGGGTTAAAATGTTCCACAAAAATGTTGCTCGTAGTGTTTTAAGTAATATTGCTTAAAATTACTTAAAATGTAAGAGTCACAAGGTTTCTTATGCCGATTCATTATAAGAATGTGTGGAAAAGGGTGTATTTGTTAAACTTTTTCACAAAAGCGACCGAAAAGACTCCTTTATTGAGGGTTAAAATGTTCCACAAAAATGTGGCTCATAGTGTTTTAAGCAATATTGCTGAACACATCCTACACTTAAAATGCAAGGGTCACAAGTTATCCTATGCCGATTCATTATAAGAATGTGCAAAAGGGGGAAATATTGACCCACCTCTAAAATGACCTTCATTTGTAAATTTGCAAAACGCCCATACACGTATGTTCTTTTTTTACCCCCTCTATTAGAATCCGTTTTCTATGTTATTTTGGAAAAAGTTTAATTTTATTCCACAGTGTTATCGATTCTAAAATTCCTATTGTTGCTTTTCAAAAAATCACTTGTGAATTTTCTGAACCCCGAACAGCTAAATATTTACAATAAAATTTGTCTGACATTTCTTTCTCAATAAATCACTCGAATTTGTATTCGGATTCGAAGTTCGGGCTATGTAAATATTTCCAATTTATAGAAAATTTCCCAAAGACTATCCAATTCAAATTTTCATTTTCAATGACCTGACGACTTGAAATTCTCTTTTTCAACATGACCTAAAACTAGTTGGACCACCTTTATTTGTTTTATTTTAATTTGAATTTGAATTGTCATCAAAAATAGGAAAACATTGAAATTTCCCAAAAACTATCCAATTCAAATTTTCATTTTCAATGACTTGACGACTCGAAATTCTCTATTTTAACATGACCACCTTTATTTGCATTATTTGAATTTGAATTATCATTTTTTCCACTTGACTCATGTTTATTTGTTTTTCTCTTCCCATTTTAGAGTCCCGATGGCAGCAGTTTACCCTCACTGTGCAGCCCGAATTCGTTGAGTCAAGAGGATGACTTCTCCTATTACACCATGAACGTGGACGATATGGATGATTTGACAATGCGTGCCCCCTATATACCCATGAATGAACAGGACGATTTGCCCCTGTTGACTTCGGACGATTTCATGTGGAGCAGCGGCAATGCCTTTACCGCCGACGATTTTACTTTACACACAAAAGAAGCCGACAACTTACAGGCGCTGCACTCGATCAGTCAATCAATTAATTATCAACAACAGCAGTTGCAGCAGCAGCAACAACAACTCCAGCAGCAACCGCAATTTACACAACAACAGCAGCAACAATATTCAAATTCATTATGTTCATCGCCAGCCTCGACAGTATCCTCAATGTCCCCTTCGCCCCTGCAACAGCATCAGCATACTTCGCAACAGTTTCTGCCCTCGGACTCGAGTGAATTGGCGGCACTGCTGTGTGGCGCAGGCTCCGGCCCCCTGGCCCTATTGCAGGATACAAATGCCCTGCAATTGAACGGCAATAGCGGCAGCACTAATAATTCGAACAATGGCGTTGTTGGTAATGGTGGCAGTGGCAGTGGTGTCATGTTGACCGATGATTTGGACAGTGTCAGTGTGGCCTCGTCATCGCCCACGTCCGTTAATCTCAGTCATCAGCAACAGCTGCAGCAGCAACATCAATTCCAGCAGCAATGTTTGCAACAATTGCAAGATCAATTGCAGCAGCATCAACGTCAACAGCAGCAGCAACAGCAACAATTATTGAGTGGTTTGAATATAAGTTGTAAAAAAGAAAAGTTCGATACATCCAATAGTGCGCCCGTTTCGCTAACACCCAGTTTATGTGATTCCATCGAAGACTCCTTCGATAGTGTCTACAATAAGAATTGTAAGTATATCGGATAAGCTGTCACATGACTGCCAGCTAATCTGTCAGTGTGTGTGTGTGTCTACGAGTCTTTGGAGACATCAATTTTTAAGAAGGCTTCCTTCCAGTCAAGTCCTTTAAGAAATTGGTGCCAAAAAGAAACGAAACAGAAAAACCCGACAAGATTTAAGAAAATTCATGTTTATAATTTTATTTTTAGTTTAGTTTATATTATTCCACCGTGCGATAGTACTGTTTGGAGCTGAACAAGACCACATACGTGTGAAACTAGACTGTTTTCAGTTTTCCATTTGGTGATATTTTCTCCTTTTTACAAGACTTTTAATTTCCAAAGGATATATATGTTTTAATAATTAATTTTCATACTTATCCGAGTCATACAAAGGCGTTATGTATATCAAATGAAGGGGAATAATGTCTGTTAAAAATACTTCATTTCCTGCTTCTGTCTATGTAAGTTTAGCAATAAGAAACATTTCAAATTTCCCCCTTAAAAATAAAAATAAATAAATTTTTACTTGTTAAGGGGAGAATTTGAAATACTTGTTAATGCTAAACTAATACAGATAGATTAGATGCAAGGAATTTGTAGTATTTTTAACAGACATTATTCTCTTTCATTTGATATCCATAAAGCCGTTCTATGTCCCGAAAAAGTATGGAAACAAATTATTGAAAATTGATAATTATTGATTTGATCATCGAATGAAAAACTGAGTACACAGCTTTGCTACACAAGATCTCTAGTTTCATGTGTATATGGTCTTATTCAGCTAAAACGAAAAGGTGTAAAATTGTCGTACGGTGTTATTATTGAGAATTCTCAGTTGGTTAAAATTATAATAATTACGACATGCCAGTCCTTGAGAAAAGAAACAGAAAAAAAAAGATTTAAGAAAATTCGTATTTACAATTTTTTTTCTTAGTTTATATTATTATTATTGATAAATCTCAGTTGGTTAAATTAAAGAATTAAATTAATTAATGAAATTTGTTAAATTGCCACTATGAAATACTAGATGGCGAAGGTTTCCTGAGAATTTGTTTAATTTAAAACAGATTAAAGTTTTTCATTTATATTTATAATATGATATTATTATAATTTATATTAATGGTATTGATAAAACTCAATTGGTTAAATTTAAAATAATTAAGTTTTGTTTTGAAACTTTGTTAAATCATGGCTATCTTAAGATTTTTTAATTTAAAAAACCTAAAATTTATAATTGCAACAAATGATTTCAATTCCGAAGTATTAATCCCTCGAGTCACATATTTATTTGATTGATTTTTATCTAAGAACAGTTAGTCTAGCGTTCTTCTAGAGTATGAGTAGTTGGGAGGAACAACACACACAAAAAGTGCCTTCAGTCCAAGTCCTATTTCACAGATTTTATGTGACAGTTTTTCTTCAAAATATATATTGAATTTGGTGGATTACGGTGGTTGGAGCACTTTCGTTACTAAAAATTCCACATATCAGGATTGTAGATTCCAAAACGAAATCATTGATTTTCCGCATTGAAAATGAGGGCGTTAATCCTGCTGGTACTATTTTTTATATTGATCTAACAATGTTTTGCTCGAAAAATATGTCAAAAATGATCGAGGAAAATTTATAAAATTTCATTTTATTCATTCAAAGGAAGAATAATGGAAGCTATTAAGGCTAAATCATATTTTTTGATATTTTACCGACTTGAGGGGTCATATAATTTAAAACACATGGTTTTGTTGGACGTTCTGCCAATGGAGGACTTTATTTTTATTAAATACCTTCACATACTTGTAACTTTTATGTTTTGCAGTTGATCGCCTGCGATTAAAAAGTCTTATTAATTAATTGGAATTTTATCTGTTTTTGTGTGTGTCACACAATAAACTCAAGTGTCAGCTTATATAGACACTGTGATTACAGTTGAGATTGAAATTGAAATTCCATTAATGTTTTGATATCTTATCAGTTTTGCAGTTAATACCATGATATTTATGAAATTATTCTGTTCTGTGTTGGCTCTTGGAAACAAAATGCAATTTTGTTCCTTTGCCTTGCATTTGAAGTGCTTCTTAATAATCTTATTGTTCCAATGGCTCATGCAATAGTGGAAATTTCTTAAGTCTACTTAGGCGATGAGTAGGCCCCACCAACATTTAGTCATTTAGCTGTTAAAAAATATGATTTTATCTTGTCGAAGGCATTCATCTTATGCTTAGTCTAAGAGAAATGGAATCATGTGGCATTCTCAAGAAAATCGGTTCGATTTTTGAAAAAAAAATGTGATTTTGTCGACTGAATTTTCGAAGGCAGATTCCTTCAATAACTCATTTTCCGTCAATCTTTATAAGCCATTCAACTGAAAAGATCAGAAAGATTGGATAACACTGTTGAACAAAATGAAACTTTTTCGAAAATAACAAATTTCTGAATCTGATAGAGGGGATAAAAAAAGAATATAGCTAATAATATACCATTTATAATGTTTATGTATGGAGTCAATTTAGAGGTTGGTTAAAATTTCCCCTTTTGCACAATCTTATGATGAATCGACCTAGGAGAAAAGTTTGTGATTCTTAAATTTTAAGCATAGGATGTGTTCAGCAACTACGAGGAAGATTTTTGGGAAACATTTTAACCCTCTAGCTGTGCTGGATATTATTTAATAACGCCATAGAATTACCAAAAGCTAAAAGAAAAAATTTATAAAAAATTTCTTGTTTATAACCCAAATTGGTACTGATATTTGATCTATATATATTATATCTAGAGCTTTCATTTGTTCAGTGACTTATAGTGAAATTTGGCGTAGAATATTTTTCCCATTCACATCAACGCCCCCCCCCCCCCAAAAAAATATCAGTTTTGTGGGGGCCAAGAGCTAAAAGAAGAATTTAACAAATAATTTCTTATTTAAATTCCCAAATTGGTACTGATATTTTATCTATATATTATATCTAGAGATTTATTTTGTTCGGTGACTTATAGTGAAATATGACGTAGAATATTTTTTCCATTCACACCACCCCCTAAAATTCAGTTTTGAGAACAGCTTAGCAACAATTAGGAAAAAGTTCGAAAATAACCTTAAAATTAATTTTAACTTTTTACTTATTTCTGGCATTTAAGTTGTGTTTTGAGTTTTAGTGTATTCAGAGATTTATTGTACAACCTTATAGTAAATATTTTGTAGAACATTTTGACCCGCTAAACCCTTCCTTTATTGGAGTTTTTTATCCTTTTTCACAAAAGTGACCAAAAGACCCCTATATTGAGGTGCTAGAGAGTTAAAATGTTCCACAAAAATGTCGCTTGTAGTGTTTTAAGTAATATTGCTGAACACATTCTATGCTTAAAATGTAAGGATCACAAGGTTTCCTCCTTTCTGCCAACTCATCATAAGAATGTATGGAAATTGGAATATTTTTACCCTTTTGCACAAAAGGGACCGAACAGACTCCTATATTGTGGAGCTAGAGGGTTAAAATGTTCCACAAAAATGTTGCTCATAGTGTTTAAAGTAATATTGCTGAACATATCGTACACTTAAAATGTAAGGATCACAAGGTTTCCTCTTGTCCGCCAATTCATCATAGGAATGTGCAAATGGGGGAAATATTGATCACCCTCTAAGATGACCACCATATACATATTACACTTTTTTTACCCCTCTATTAGAATCCGTTGTCAGAACTATGTTTGTTTTTTTTGTGTTCCACAGTGTAATCAAAAGTTATTGAATTTTTCCCATCACTATGTGATGGTCCTAGTTGTCATCACTTATAACAATTCCAATGATTTACTAGTTTCGAAATACTACTTTGATTTTTACTAAGCTTCATATTCCAACCCTCCACCCACCCACACATAAATCCATTCTGTGCACTGTCTAAAGTTGTTTTTAATTTCCTAGTTAATTTACATGTCACACCATGCTTAGCCAGCTCATCGTTCCCTTGTCATTCTGCCGCATGAGCGGTGTAGATTTAGCACTTTGTGTCATTTACACCCCGCTGCCGGCTGCCGGCCGCCTGTTGTGTCTGTCTCTTGGCACTTAAACAAATTTAAGTGTTTAAATGTTGTTTTAATATTTTCGGCTGGATCTGTGTTCTGTGTTTTTTCTCTAAATTACAACACGTGTATTTTTTTTTTTGAACAGCACCACACACGCACTTTTCGGTTGTCTACCTCCCCGGAAAACCCAACAACTGAAGTGGCACTTTATGATGTAGAAAAAAGAAAAAAAAAAACAAGCTATTTAATATGAGTGCGTGTATGTCCCTTTAAACACACACACACGGCTATTCCCGTTTAACTGCACGCATCGGCTAATCTGATCTGATGATGAATATACATTCTAGAGCATGAGAGTAGCTGGGAGGGAAAAAACACACACAAAAGTGTCTTCAGCCCACGTCCTATGCCACAGATTTTAGGTGACAATTTCACCTCAAAATATATATTAAATTTGGTGGATTACGGTGGTGGAGCACTTTTTTTATGCGTTTCTAAAAATACCACATATCAGGATTTCAGATTCCAAAACGAAAACATTAATTGTCGAATACACCCGATTTTCCTTATTGAAAATGGGGCCTTTGAACCTGCTGAAGCAAAATAAAAACTATTTAACTATTTAATATTGATCTGGCAATGTTCTCGAGGGAATTTATTTGATATTTGTCCGACTCATATAATTAAAATGACAAGATTTTGTTGGCCCTCCAAATTGCTGTCATGGAAATTGACAACAAAATGAAGATATTTGACGAAGTCATTGGTTATATGGGACCGTTTACACTTCATCATACAACTTGGACTTCAACTGTAGATTTATGAAGACCTTGTATATATTTATTTATTCATTTATTTATTTATTTATTTATTTATTTATTTATTTATTTATTTATTTATTTATTTATTTATTTATTTATTTATTTATTTATTTATTTATTTATTTATTTATTTATTTATTTATTTATTTATTTATTTATTTATTTATTTATTTATTTATTTATTTATTTATTTATTTATTTATTTATTTATTTATTTATTTATTTATTTATTTATTTATTTATTTATTTATTTATTTATTTATTTATTTATTTATTTATTTATTTATTTATTTATTTATTTATTTATTTATTTATTTATTTATTTATTTATTTATTTATTTATTTATTTATTTATTTATTTATTTATTTATTTATTTATTTATTTATTTATTTATTTATTTATTTATTTATTTATTTATTTATTTATTTATTTATTTATTTATTTATTTATTTATTTATTTATTTATTTATTTATTTATTTATTTATTTACTTATTTATTTATTTATTTATTTATTTATTTATTTATTTATTTATTTATTTATTTATTTATTTATTTATTTATTTATTTATTTATTTATTTATTTATTTATTTATTTATTTATTTATTTATTTATTTATTTATTTATTTATTTATTTATTTATTTATTTATTTATTTATTTATTTATTTATTTATTTATTTATTTATTTATTTATTTATTTATTTATTTATTTATTTATTTATTTATTTATTTATTTATTTATTTATTTATTTATTTATTTATTTATTTATTTATTTATTTATTTATTTATTTATTTATTTATTTATTTATTTATTTATTTATTTATTTATTTATTTATTTATTTATTTATTTATTTATTTATTTATTTATTTATTTATTTATTTATTTATTTATTTATTTATTTATTTATTTATTTATTTATTTATTTATTTATTTATTTATTTATTTATTTATTTATTTATTTATTTATTTATTTATTTATTTATTTATTTATTTATTTATTTATTTATTTATTTATTTATTTATTTATTTATTTATTTATTTATTTATTTATTTATTTATTTATTTATTTATTTATTTATTTATTTATTTATTTATTTATTTATTTATTTATTTATTTATTTATTTATTTATTTATTTATTTATTTATTTATTTATTTATTTATTTATTTATTTATTTATTTATTTATTTATTTATTTATTTATTTATTTATTTATTTATTTATTTATTTATTTATTTATTTATTTATTTATTTATTTATTTATTTATTTATTTATTTATTTATTTATTTATTTATTTATTTATTTATTTATTTATTTATTTATTTATTTATCTATTTATTTATTTATTTATTTATTTATTTATTTATTTATCTATTTATTTATTTATTTATTTATTTTTTATGTTACTGTCCTAAAATCGGAAGAAATAATAGAGTTATTCGAGCATTTAATCATTCATTTTGTAAACATTCGAATTTAAAAAGGTCAAATTTTTCCATTTTTCACATTTCATCGTAAGATTCCTAGATTCACAAACAATCACTTCTAAACACCCCCCACCAACAGTAACGTATTAACATTTAAATGTTGACCATTCCGGAAATGTAGGGGTTTCCGTATTTCCTATACCAAAGAGTAGATTGGCGACACGCCGAACAATCGTCTGGGAAAAGGGGAATTGTGTCTCATATTGCTGCTAAGCCTATGAGTGGGTAGTTCTCATAAAGTTAACTTTAATTGTTTGTCATGGTAAATTATTATTTAAAGCGGCGTCATCTTAGAAATACGACCGACAAAAGATGTGTTGAAATGTAAATTTGGAAAAACAAAACAAAATAATCTGAACAAACTATGACATGCGAGTGACAGTTTTCAAGATTTCTTCTGACATATCCATCAGCAAGCTGACAAGCAAGCGGTGGCTTTGAAATATGCCTAAGACCTGCAAACACTTGTGCCTAATAATGTATGTACGAGGATGTTATGGCAGCAGCAGTTTAAATAAAAAAATAATATTTTTATTTTGTGATTCGAAGGTAATGGATTTTGTGGGTCTGCTTTATTAAAAAATTAATTATTTTTAAATTTAAGAAAAAATCAAGAAGAGAATTCGGAAAACATAGAAAGAAGAGATAAGAAAAGAAGAATGCCTTAACAAAGACAAAATAAAAAAATGTAGAAAATCCATAGAAAAGTATAGAAAGAAAAATAAAAGAAAGAATTTCCCCCATAAAAATTTTATAGGAATTTAATAGACGCTTGATATTCTTCAAAGGAAATTATAAATATATTATGGCTGATTATAGGAAAGCGTATTATTTTCTTCCTTTAGATTCCATTTATATTTAGGTTGGGCCGTTTAAAACTTTAAATTAGAATCGGCTATAAAAAAGTACAGATTTTTTTTTTCAAATTTCTGGTTTTATTGGAAAGGTTGAACTTTGCCATTTAATAATGGAACACAATATCATTCATATGACTGCCACGACTGGCTCGGCATAACCTCATCCGATCAACCTAATTTTTCAGTACAACCCAAAATCCACACAAAACAATGACTCGTTGTGGATTCATTGGCTTCTCAATAGTCACGCGTGGGTTCTCTGAACTCCATATGAGGCAATTTTGCTTATTGACATAGCCACCGAGATGAAAATGAGCTTCATGAAGGCCAAACTCTTCTCGAAAATTTTCCACGTAAATTTCTTACAGTTTGCGTTAAAGACTCACTACATAAAAGTAAGTTTTTAATATTTTTCAATTTTGTTCGAGCGTATATTTGCAAATGTCAAACATAAATCTGATAATAAAAGTAAAAATGAATGTTATTCTACCTTTCAAAGTCAAAATAATCAGTAGTTCAAATTTAAAGTTTTAAATGGTTCATATATAGATTCCCAAGTGCATACATATAGCTTCTTTAGTATTTTGTGGCATATTTATGTTTATTTGTTTTTATTATTATTTCGTATTTTCTTTTGTCTTCATAGTCTATTCAAGTTCAGGGACGAATTTAGTGATTTTTTTTAATTTCATTTTTCTTTTGAGGCGAAGTAGATATAGAAATCAACATGAATGGGTAGGAGGTACATCATGGTGACGGAAATATTTTAGTTGGCCCGATTTTAGCTTTTTTGTCATTAAAGCTACCCTAACTTTCGAAGAAAATGCCAGTGAAATTGTGAATTTTTGTTTTTTCAAAACCATTTCTACAAACTATAAATAAAGGGAAAAGCATAGAAATGGTTGCCTTTAAAACTATATTTTGAATTTAAGAAATATAAATTTTGTTTTTTTGTTTTTGAAGAGAATTTCCACAAACTATAAATAAGGTAAAATCAAAAGTAAATAATCGCGTATAAAACTATATTTTTTATATAAAAAATATAAATTTTTAATTTTTTCAAAAGAATTTCTACAAACTATTTAAGTTCAGGGTCGAATTTAGTAAAGTGATGTTGTTGATTTTTTAAATTTAAAATATTTTTTAGATATAGAAAATCACCATGAATGGATATGAGGTACAATACGTTGCCAGAAATATTTTAGTTTGATTGATTTCAATTTTTTGCCTTCTTTCCGAACAAAATGCCAGTAAAATTGTGGATTTTAAAAATATAAATTTTGAATTTTTATTTTTTCAAAAGAATTTCCACAAACTATAAATAAGGGAAAAGCAAAAAAAAAATCAGTTTTGAATTGAGATATTTTTCAGGTTCAAGGCCTGTTTGAATGCCACAATGTCCATATATACTAGGCTGGGTCGAGGTCCATACAAATGGAAAAATAATTTCCAGTCAGCACACGGAAATATAGTTTGAATTATTTAATGATGATTGGCAAAATATTTCGTTGCAAGATCAATCTTGAAAAAACCCCTCAAAATCATCTTTCTCCCGTGTAGGTTTTTTGTGTTTCATTTTTGTCTTTTTTTTTCTGAAATTATAGACCCTTGAAAGCACTTTAAATATAAATTTTGATTCTTGTCCTAGACTAACTTATTGGTCGAATTATTGAATGTTTAGGGTATTTTTTGTGTTTTTTTTTCATAGTGACAACTGAAAACTTTTTCGTATTTGGTGGTAGTATTTTATAAAAAATAAATAACTGCTGTAAATACCTTTCTAATGATGCCCAAGTGTATAACTTCGGAAGGAAATTGACACCGCAGAGCCAATTTTTGTAAAACGAGTCTGAAATTATTTCACAAAAATAGAGTCAGTGACGTCATTTTTCGTTCGATATTCATCATTTGGGTGTCATTCGAAAGGTATTGAATCCTTCTATAACACCTTCTACAAAATGTTTCCAATAAATAGGAGTTTTTAGCTGTCACTTTAAAAAAGTCCAATAATACGACCAATGAAATGTTCTAAATTTATATTTAAACTGCTTCCTATGGTCTATTAATTCAGAAAATTTGGAAATCCATTACATTCGACGGTAAAAACATGATGACTGGCCCAGTGCCGAAAAATTTTGCAGATCATCATTAAACAACACAAAATAGATAAAAATGGTAAAAAAGCATGGCGACCATTTTAATAAAAAAAACCCTAATTTTGGAACTCATTTTCCCCCTTTGAGAATTCGGGTATTTTTTGGAAAAGAAATGGAAAATCTAATAATATTCTCGTAGTTTTTCTCATTTTGGCAAATTTTAATTATATTTATCGGACTCCAATTCGGAATCATCAAAACTTGCATTTTTGCAAAAATTTGGTATTTATAAAAACTTCAATAACCCAGTCAATTATTGACGAATTTTTCAAGACAAAGCGGCGTTTTTCTCCTTACTAAATGTTTTAGTTAAATAAATTTACAAACAAAAAAATGTGCAAAAATATTGTCAAAGTTGAAAAATGGTTAAAAATCGCTTCAAAAAATTGTTTGTTGGGCAAAAGTACACAGATTTCTTAAGTTTTCTATATATATATCGAAAGTTTCAGATTTCTTCTTTTCAAATCCGGAGAGAAAGTTAAAATCGGTTGATAACTAACTATGTTACAGGCTTATCATGTGTACAAAGGTACGAAAACCCGATTTTGGGGGTGCCTGTCAAATTTCCTGTTCTACTCGACAATATCTACCAGAAAAATACCATCACTTGCCAGAGTTTTTTGGACTGTCGCACAGTGCAATCCAATCTTCTTTATCGGCGGTCGACCGCAGCAATTTATTTCCGTGACCCATCCTAAAATATACCCTGCCAAGCATCACTTATCACACTACCTTTATTCTGATCCATAACTGAGATCTCTTCATACCACCCTCCTTTTTTATGTTCCTTTTTATGGGAACCACACCATACCACACTTGATTCAGTCTCATCACCTTTTGACGTTTCATCAATTTTACCTCTCATCATGGATTCATTTGCTATAAATTTATAGCCGCTAAATACCTAATTTCTCTTTATAATTCTCATTGGCTTTATAATATCCAAAGAAAAGAATTATTCCCATATTTCAATCATGAGCTAAAATACCAACTAAATTTATGATTCTTTTTTTTTTGTTGTGTGTCTCCTACATTTCCATAATCTCGCCTATATATATGTTCACATGATTTGGGAATTGATTGTTTCCCTCCCCCCTGTCCCTGGCCACCTTGATAGCTCAGCTGAATGAAAAGGAGAAATAGAATTGTATGTATGATGGGTAGTGAGTGGCTGGCTATATGTACGATAAGTTTAATAAATTTAATTTTTTCTCAATATATCGTACACATGACAAAACAGCACGTATCACCAACACCTCTGTTGCTTTCTAAACATTTCTAGAAAAAGAAAATATTCCACTTTCTGTGGACACCCTTCAACGTAGCGTAACGTGGTGTCAGAGTGTTTGTAACACTCTTTTAACTATATGTATGTTTACAGATCCCCACCAATAGCTAAGATGAGCTAGTCATGCCCGTCCGATTTGTTGCATATATATATTTATTATTAGTATTTTTTAATTTCATTTTTGGTTGGGCTGTATTGACTATATTCTGAGATCGATCTCGATTTCAGAAAATGTAATTCAATTAAAAAATTGGTTACAGTTATAGGTCTGTAAACTAGTTTAGGTACTTGACTCTGTAGATTACTCCCCATAGTAGTCCTAGATGTGTAGGGTATATCATATACGGTCCGGTCCATCTGAACTCAACTGCACTGTCTCGCTTCTATATAGATACTCGTTTAATATGAACAATCAGTTTCAGTTTTATTTAAGTCTTAATAATTTTGTATTATTGCTGTTGTTGTTGTTTGATACATACATACATAGATATGTACATGCGAATATGTAGGCATGCATTAATGTCTACATACATATTCTATATATCCATATATATTCTTTAGTCTTCTGTGACATATTTATGTTTATTTGTTTTTTTTGTGTGTTTTTTTCTTAGTCCATTCAAGTTCAGGGACGAATTTAGTGTAGTGATGTTGTTGATGTTTTTTTAATTTTTCAATTTCTTTAAAATACAAAATAGATATAGAAAATCACCATGAATGGTGGATGCGTGCGAGGTGTACAACATTGTATGGTTTAATGACTGAAATAATTTAATTAGCATGATGATGATGAGGTAGCTTTTTCGTTGTCATTCATCTATTTTGTTGTTTTTTTTGTGGGGGGGGGGGTGTCATTTACTAATGAAAAGGCGAGAGAGCGTTCTCCAGGGATTATCAAAACTTATTGATAAATTAAGGAAAATCCTAAAATTAACTAGATTGATTGATTATAACAACAACAAAATCCTTTTCAAAATTGTTCCAAATACATGATATTTGATCAATTTTCAAATTGCAAAGTGATTTTATGGGGATTTTATTGGGGACATGCCCCAAATGGAGGTTAACACATTAAATAAACCATTTTTTGACCACGGGGAATTGTTTTTCTCAACTCCTCCACTTTTAGGTAAGGATTTCAAAAAATTCACGAATATCTACTTCCAGGAAATCCAAAAGATGATTCGAATAGTGAAAGCATAAGTAGTTTCTTGTCATTTGTGTTAATTTTTGAAAGTACTAAGAACACATAAAATAGAATACATTTATAGTTCAACGGAAATAGCATGAATTTTAATTTTTAACTCATTTTTTTATTGATTATAATAATTTATTCTGCAATTCAAACAGAGAAATACCTTGGACCTTTTTGAAAGAACCATAATATTCCAAATACATATATATCCATTTGCTATAAATGTATAACCGCTAAGTACCTAATTTCTCCTTATAATTCTCATTGGCTTTATAATATTCATATAAAAGAATTATTCCCATATTTCACTCACTTGCCAAAGTACCAACTAAAATTATGATTCCTCTTTTTTTTGTGCCTCCACAATCTCCATATATCTTCACATGATTTGGAAATTGATTGTTCCCCCTGGTCTTGGATATAGCAAAATACTCCATATTGCTATGAAATCGTGATATGTTTCTTTTTGCATTTTTAAATCAAATATAATAATTTATTCTGCAATTGCAACAGAGAAATACAATTTTTTAAAGAGTCATTCAATATTTCAAAAATATATATATTTAAGTCAAGCTTAATTCATGAAAATTAGTAAAAGAAAAATATTTGCCAACTCTTTTCACTGGTTTATTTAAACCACTTTTAAATGAGAAGTGTCCTTCTCTTGGGAAATGTTAGTAGAAAGATCTTAAAAATTCATTTGCAGTGCTCAAAAATTGGCAAAAAAATGTCCACTACACTGAATGATCCATTTCTTTACTCTGAATTTCGAGTTAAAGAAAATATCTAAAAACGCCATTGCTATGTTGAATCTCAATTTCAATAAAAATATAGATTTTTTGGTGATGAACAATTCATTTCATGATGATGTGCATTTCTAAGGATATGTACAAAATCATCAGCATATTTTTAAAGTAGCTCAAATTTGGATGACATTATATTGTAAAATATATATTTTTCAAAAAAAAAATCTATCATACCCCTTAAAGAATAACGAAGGATTGCATTTTGAAAGAACCTTTTTTAGCTATTTTGTTCCACTTGCTAAAAGCGAAAAATTATTTAGATTGCCCAAAGTGGTGCCCTCTTTCATTTGGTATATCCAGGACTAGGAGCAAAATTACAAATCTTTTTGATATAGTTATACCCTACGAAAATGTCACTTCCTTTTAAACGCGAACTCGACCAGAAAATGAAAAACAGATTATACAGTTTTGCTATGGTGCCTACTTTTTGAATTTAATAGAAATTTTCGTGAATCAAAATTAATGTCGCACGGTGTATTCAAATAAGCTTACAACTTTTTAATATATCAAATAATATATTAATACATTAAAAATTTAAAATAAAAAAAAACATCTGAAAATGTGATTTTTTTTTGAAAATTCATTTTATTTTATGTAATCAGATATTTAAAAAGCCAAGAAAAACTAAAAAAAAGCATTTAAATTTTCTAAACAGTTTTTTGCAACTTTTTAATAATTTAAAAATATATGCTACAAATCTTGAAGTTTAAAAAAATCAACTGAGAATTTGCATTTTTGAAAATAATTTTTTGTTAATATTCCATTTAAAAATTATGTTGTTTTATAAATATATATATGCATTTATTATTATTTTCTATTTTTTTTTTAATTTTTAAATATATAATTATATATTTATTTTCTTAATCAAGTTTGAAATTTTTAAATTTAACCAGAAAATTATATTCAATAGCTTGAAATTAAACAAAATTTTAGAGAGAATTTGAATTTTTGAGTATTATTTTTTTTAATATTTTATTTAAAAATTATGTTATTACATATGTGTAGATAGATATGTATTTATTTTTATGGATTTTTTAATTTATAATTAGATTAAAAAAAACATAAATTCACTTAAAATTTGATTTTTGGGAATTTTTTATTTTCTATTTTTTGCAATTATTTCATTTATCTTTTTATTAAGTTTAATTAACTTTAGATTTAACAAAAAACCAACTGAGATTTTAAACTTTTGAAAATTATATTTTTAATATTCTATTTATTTTTGGCAATTTTTATATGAATTTAGATTTTTTGAATATAAAATTAATTCATAACACCGCTCCAACAGTCCATCCACTTGAACCGGATGATATACGTCTGAAACTATAGGCAAAATTATGGCGTTTTCATTTCATAATTTTGTTGCCCATTAAAAGAACTACAAAGTTTCAAAAGCTGACATTTTTCTAATAATTATTTTGTGTACTTATTCCCAACCTACTATACCGATAAAAGTGTCAATTTAACAAGGAGAATATCTGCTAAATTCATACTTCAAATTCCACGCTTCTATCTGTATTAGTTTAGCATTAACAACCATTTCAAGTTTTCCCCTTTAAAAAGCAAAATAGGAATAAAAAAAAACTAAGGGGGGAATTTAAAATGGCTGTTAATACTAAACTACTACAGATATAAGAATGACATTTTAAGTATATTTAACAGAAATTCTCCTCTTTAATTTGATACGTATGTCTGTAACGTAGGGTGCGAATTAGTATTCAAAATAATTATTTGAAAAATGTTGTCCTTTGAAACTTTGTAGTTTTTTAAGGGAAGCAAGATGGGAAAATGAAAAACTGAAAATTCTAACTGGTTCAAGTGTAACGACATTTTTTAATAAATTTCGTATATTAAAAAAAAACAAATATTAAAGTTGTAAATTCAATAAAATCCAACTGAGAATTGTATTTATTTTTTTTTTTAAATTTCTAAGCATAATTTTATTATATTAAAGTTGTAAATTCAATAAAATCCAACTGAGATTTTTATTTTTTTTTTGACAATTTCTAAACATAATTTTATTATTTAAGTCCATATATATTGAATATATATTTTTAAATGAACGAATTTTCTTAGATTTCTTGTGTGCGTATTGTTTTTCTGTTTTAACCAAACACTTACCTACCATTTATTCGAATGAAATCTAATTGTCTTCCTTCCTCCTCCCCATACTCCTCCGCTTCAATTCAATTCAATTCAACGAAACTTCGACTTCGATTAGCAACAAATTTGGATTGCTGGAATGATTTCTTGCAAATCAATGCCGCCACGGACAACAACAACGCAACATCGACGCCTCAAGCAACAGCACAACAAACAGCAGCAACGGTGGTGGTGCCGCTGGAGAATCTAAGACAAGAAGACTGTAAACAACAATTACACATGCAATTGCAACAGCAACAACAGCAAAATATCATAATAAATGCAGTGCCATTAATAACAATCCAAAGCAATAATAAGAATTTGTTAATGCCAACAACACAGCAACAGCAGCAGCAATCCCAGGCAACATCACCACCACCAACACAGGCCGCCAACCAAGGCAATGCGAAGATCTTGAATAAAGTCAATACCATCAAATTGACGCCCATCACCAGCACGGCCACTATACGCATCATCGAAAACAACAACAACAAGCAACAGTCTTTGATGCAACAACAGCATCCGAATATCATCAAGACCGCTTACATACAAAACATTGGAAACGGAAATGGCAATGCATTGCAGCATGCTGGCAACACTGCCAATAAAAGGCATTTGTCTACGACTCAGCTGTCCAACACGGCGCTGGAATCGAAACGCATGAAGGGCAAAAACAACAACCTGGAGTCCTCCTCGACCACGTCACAGCTGTTGCATCAACTGATCACGACACCCAAACAGCAGACGCTGCAAAATGCCAAGGATGCCAAGGGAATGATGATGGCGGCCCAGCCCAGCTCCAGATGGTCAACGCATGACCAAAGTAAAACGGTCCAGCTGCTGAACAGTGCAGCACAAAACAAGCTGCAACAGCGGCAGCAACAACAACAACAACAGCAATCAAATTCGGTTCTCAAGAACCTGTTGATCAGTGGCTGCGATGTAAGTGCGGGTTATTGTATTGTGCCCATGAGGCCTAAAACCAAACTAGCCAAAGCATAATAATCACATCAATAGGTGTGTTTTTTTGTTGTTTTTGGTTTGTGTATTCATGATAAACAAGCCAGCCAGCCACCCTCCTAAACCTCCTGCAATCCAAACGGGGTTTGAAAATATGAAAAAAACCCAGAAACTAAAAATTAAAAAAAAATAAAACAAAGAACATTAAAAAGAAAACAAAACGCATAATTTTACAACACCTGCCTCTTAAAAGAAATATAAAAAACAACGTTATTAATATATAGATGACTAGAATGTAATTGAAAGAAGAAGAAAAACCAAACAAAACTTTTGAACTCATTATTATTTAGCACAAAATGAAGGCCAACTGCGGATGGCCAATAGAATAGTACATACTAACCACCCCCCACCCAAAACCCACACCCCGACCCGCCCTAACATACTCTCTCACCTATTGTATAGACGCAAAAGCAAGCAAGGAAAGGAAGCTATAGAAAGTTGTAAAGATGCGGCGGTTTTTAAAAGAAAAAATATTTTTTTTCTTTCAAACAACCCCTTCCCCAATTCTTTTGTAAATGGATCGATTTTATAGTTATATAGGTATATACAAAAATACCCATATATATATATATATATATTTAGTATATAGTACACCTAGTTTTATCAGTGAAAACTTAATGATATTTTTTCAATTTGATTTCTTTATTTTTGAAGAATTTATTTCATAAGCTTTAACTATAGAGTCCTACGTCGTATTAGTCCTTAAAACAAAACAAAAAACAAACAAACTAAAAATCAATCAACTATTAGTCAAACCCACAGAAAAGGAAAAAACAAACGAAACTAAACTAAACTAAAAATGTGTAGTCTACTCTCTTTAGTCCTTAAGTAGTTTAGTTTTAGTTTTAGTTTAGTTATTTAGATATTAGACACCCTCAACCCCCTCCACCATCCCCCAAACAACAACAGCAGGTTAAAAGTGCAACCCACTTTATCCTGGTGTGTGTGTAATAGAGACTATTTGTTATATATATATATCAAAATAAGAAGAAGAAAACAAACTAACATAATGCTTTAACTTAAGACTCTTAAGTTATATTCCTTATTCTATCTCTCTTCCTCTCTCTCCTTATGTTTTAAGAATTTTTTGTAAATATTTTAACCCTCACCCCCTTCCCCTAAGTTTTCAACCACCCTACAATGTTCAATCATTTCGTTGGCTGCGTCTGATATCGTCCTTTTCGAAATGATTGGCCGTTTGTTTTTCACTTCATCTTCACTCTGTAAATATAGCTCAGCTGTTCTATTTTTCTTTTCTTTTTCTAAATAAGATCTAAGTGTTTTTTTTTTAATTTTGTTAATTTAATCTTAACTTTTTTTATTATCTAGTTATTATTAGTCTTTAATTCTTATTATTAATTTTTGTTATATATATACATAAATATATATAGTTTTCTTTTCATTATATAAAAAAACAACAAACAAACAAACATCACATTTTTTTTGATTTTTGTTATACGAGACGAACAAAATAAACTGCAAAAAAGTTAAAAAATACATTTTCATTGTCATTTGTTTTATTTTTGATTTAAGTTGATGTAGACTACTAGAGAAGTTTACCTGCCCCCCCCATATATAATAGCAAAACAGAAATCAGGGTTCGGAAATGTACCACAGGAGCTATTTGTTTTTAATAAGGAATGGCTATTTCAGGCCGAAGATATTCGGCCGTTTCTTATAATATTCAATTTTCATTTAAAATTCCCTTCTATTTCATAAAATGAAATGTTTAATGAAACAAACAATAACAACAAGTAGAAAATAAGAAAAGAAAATTAAATCAGCCTGTTTCTGTAACTTATTTTCGTTCGTCTGAGGCGAACAATCCAAAATCACTCAATTATTACGAGAAATACATAAGTCACAGGAGTCTATAATTCGTTGTGTCTATAGAAAATCATGCAAAGAGCTCGTAGCTAAAATATTTCATATATACGTTCTATAGAATTTATGTAATAATTGAGTGATTTTTGATCGTTCGTTTCAGGCGAAAATAAGTTACTGAAACACACCCTTAAGAGTATCATTTAATTGTGTGAAACACAATTATTTAATTTTTAAAATTTCATTTGCAAAATGATATGAAAATTATTAATTTAAATATTTTCCAGGAAAACAAATTGTAAAAAAAAATAGAAATAGTTTTTATGTGTCCTCTGGATATACAGAGCGAGCTCGATGATTGCAACCCATGTCTGTTGCCATAATGGGAATAGTTTCGGTAACCAAATCCCAAATTGGTCTTTGAGTAATCTTGTATAGCCTCTTCGGTTGGCTTTAATCAGTCTTACTAACACCATATTGCAAAGAAACTACTCTCGTAGCCTCTAAATTTTAGAAAATCCGCGAATTGAGTTTGGATATGTATGTACACATATTTTGCTCACGGAAATTTGTAGCTCTCAAAAATAACTCGTTTTAATATTGCTGTCTACGGCATCTCCTGAATAATGGCTATCGAAAGACCCTAAATGGAGCATTTTGAATTTCGAAATCTCGAAAACCATAATTGACCAGGAAAACTAAAACGACATTTAGAATGTGTACCCTATATAAGCCAAATCTGTTATCGCACGAAATCTTAAGAAACTTTAAATTTCAAGTATCTTCCTCTAATAGATGGTTATCAGCATCGAATTCATTCTGGACATGCCAAAACATTATTATCTTTTTTAAAGGTAATTCCAAGTTGTAGACAATTTTGTATGCATATTTCATAAATTATATGCAGAAGTTTTGAATACGTTTTTAATACATTTCGATGATTTGAACACAAGAAAATTACATTAATTTTGTTTGGACACATTTTATGTGCAATGGACAAAATAATAGAACTTTTAACCAAAATGGAAAGTTGAAAAAAAATCAAATTATCCTTATTTGATTTCCAGTTTAACCATCCATATGTAAAATGTATATTAGGCTGGGTCACGATGAAGAATTGCTTCCAACAACCCCCATAGAAATAAAGTTTGGATTTATGTATGTTAGTATACTACTTGGTCCAGACAAATTTAAATTTTCCTTTTCAAAAAATTACCTTATTTCGTTTTCACCCAAACTTTCGTCAATTTCTTGTTTTACTTCTTCAGGGGATTGTTTAATGATAATTAAGAAAATATTTCGACCCTGGCTTGTTCAAGCTGCCTGTGAGCTAAACACCCCTAAATAAATAGACCCTTGATAAGTCTTTAGTCATAAATTTGTATTCTTGAAATATTCTATTGGAAGAATTATTGGAGATTTTGTGTGGGTTTTCGAAGTAACTATTAAAAACGTGTATTGCACGGCAACATTTTGTAAAAAAGAAGGAATCCAATACCTTTCGACTGATGTCTAAAAGATGAATAACGTCCCTGAGACCATTTTGGTATAAATACTATTTAATACCCAAAATGATTTTTCAGAGCCAAAAATGTCAAACTATTTTTTCATAAGCTTTATCATCATTTGGTTATCATAAAACGTCCATTAGACCGAGTCACCAAAAAAAATCCCAAATGTGATACGAAACTCATCTAGAGACAAATTGTTACTTTTTTTAATTTTTTGCGAGCCCGCGGGTTGGGCCTAAAATCTTTTTTATCACAACTCTTCTTTGTAGCGGATACATCTCTGTATAGGTCTCGACGAGTAGTGCATTTGCTTCATAGATGTCGTTTTGTTGCCTTCCAATGTAATTTTCTTTTTTAAGTTTTACCCTAAAATTAAAAAAAAATGGTCCATTTAAAAACCGTGAACATTTTGTTTGGGGTGTATAGATTTCTATTCGAAAACAAAAAATGACTTATGGTAATATATGTATTAAATATATACATTAAAAAAATACCATAAATCACGATAGGAAATTTAGGAGAACAATTCATTTCCAGGGAAATTTTATTAGCGATAGGGGCGAATTACAACATACAGTCAAACTTGTCTATAGCGTAGCTGTTGGGGGGACTGGCAAATTTCTACATTACAGAGAGATCATTTATTGTGAGAAATTATACGTGGGTGGCTCTTGAACAATAATTCGCTATAAAGAAGAATTCGCTACAGATAAGTTCGGCTGTATGTCCATATATTAATTTGAATATGTATGAATTAGTAGCATACTTTTTGGCACTATCGCAGATATTTCCATTTCTTGTTTTGAGATTATTCAGAGTGGAAATGCAGTAATTTCCCCGAGACTGAAAGAATTAAAAATGTGTTTACAATTGCCTCGAGATGAGCGTTAATATGCTGTATCGCATTTGGAAATTTTTATTTGGAGGCCGCCCCCAGTCTTATATCCATCACCTCATTATAATGCTACTATATTTATGAGGGAAGTCTCTCTAATAAATATTCTTAGCTTTTAGAAGCTGACCAGTAGGCCATTCTCTTCTGAGAAAATCTCTCTCTGTTCCTTTGTGGATGTTTGTGTGATGTTCAAAGAAGAATGTGCAGCCAGTCGGCAAAGCACGCCAAACAGCGACACTATGGATACATTGTCAATTGGTGGGCCTTCTTGATTACGATGATTTTTTTTACTGAAGTCGGTTTCCGCTTCCAGCTGCCCCAAACAAAACCAAGAACATTTGCTGTAACTTGCCAGGGTAGTTTGTCTTTTTATCTGGAAATTAAGAATAAAAGACGAAACATCAAATTGAGTATTGTACAATTGTAGACTTCTGCGCCACAAACTAAAGATTTTATAACGAAAATCTTAAAATATTTTCCTTCAATTTATACCTTTGCATATGATTGAACTACATAATTTCAGAGTGTTATAGGCATTTACATCTACGTTCAAATATCAAAAAAGCTGCCTGCTGCTTTTAGCAACACAATTATAATTATATCTTAAAAAAAAGAGCGCCCCGGTAGTCGAGTTGGTAGCGTGCTCGGCTATCAGCGTGGGGGTTGTGGGTTCGATTCCCACCAGAGGCTCTGTTCTGTCGCTGCAATAACTAGCTACAATGGTCTCAGTCACCCCGGCTCAATCCCTGGACCCAAAAATTAGAATATATATTTACTTTGTATTGTAATTCATAATAAATAAAAAAAATAAAAAAAATATCTTGAAAAGGAAAAATATCATATGTCTAGATTTGTCGAACCCCAAAAGCAGCAAATTTGTCATTTAACAAAGCCACGTTGACAAGACTGAAGATGAATGTCTTTAAAAAAGTCTCCATCAGTTTTATGCTCCAACCAAAAATTCTCAACAAACAGTGACACTTCAATAAATCATTCATGTATTTTCCGAAAAACAAATACGACAATTTTCGTAATTAGCAAAACCATGAACATGAGCAGAAGATTACGAGAAATTAGTTCATAAACCATTTTTTTTGTTTCGTGTATTGATATAGCCACTTTTAAATCTCTTCCATTGATTGAGAGAGAAATGTTGTTTTTTTTTGGTCAAATTTCTAGAGACGAATTTTCCGAACCCTGATTTACTGAACTTTAACCAACACATTTATATTCAACTCCATCACTATGATTTCCTTATTTTTGTTTCTAATATTTTCGTATAAACGTGTATATTCCAAATGAAAAAGAGTAATAATAATAATAATAACCACTACCTCCTGTTTGATGAATATGAAATACAATTTAAAGTGCAAAATTTTAGATAAATTTTACAAAATACCACACAAAACTACTAGCAAAAAACCACATTTTTTGGAAACAAAGCCAAAACGAAACAAAAGAAGAAAAAGAAGTAAATACAAAAATCGAGCGCTAAAGGTACAAAATTAAATAAATAAAATGAAATCCAAAAATCATCATAAATATACATACCTACATACAACATACGATGATATATGATTGAGAAAAAATAAGGAACATAACATTTTTTAGACAAAATTTTGTTCTCCATCACCCCTCCCCCACTCACACACCCTTTCCCGCCCTCAAAACCTATACCTACCTAAATAAAATATTGCCATCATTATTATTATTATAATTATAATTATTAGTCCAAGTGCATAAATTGAATATAATGAAACATATTGAAAATATAACCTTAAATACCTCAAAATTTTTGAAGAGAGCCACAATGTGACTACCACGAGTTCAGAGAATGTCGTGGAAAATTAGAAAAATGGCAAAAAAAAAATGTATGACTTCGCATCGGCTCCCCACACCACTTTAGTTGTTTATAACGCCATGCGATGCAACTTGGCTAGATGGCGGCACACATGACCGAATCCCATATAATCTGAAAGAAACTTAAACAGTGAATTATTTTTGAATTTCCGCTTTTCTACACCAATTCGTTTACAAGTTTTTTAAGCAAATTTATGTACGATACGGTATGAGTAATTGCTATTAATAATGCTCATTTTGAAGAAATTCCTTTTAATTTGTATATTCTATTTACCCAATTTTTTTCTTTCGGAATGTATCGGATTTCCTTATGTGTGCAATCATAAGTTGAATTGAAGTCGTATGGCAACTCAAAAATAAATAGAAAAATAGAAGTTTATCGGTCTCTCTATATCTTTCTGTCTCTGTCTCCCTCTCTCCCTAAGTCTCTTTATTATTGTTATTTTAGAGTTTTCTTCTCGTTTTTATTGTTGTTTTATTATATATAAATATATTTTGGTTTGTTTCATTTGTTATACTTTTTGGTTTAAATTATTTATAAGAATTGGTTAAATAGTTGTTAAAAAGAAAGTTATCGAAAAATATTTAAAATAAATAAATGAAGGAAAATTGACTGTTAAAAATAACAAAATTTGTTTTATTGTGCAATTGACAAAAAAGAAATGTTAACTGTTTTATTTATTTTCTAATTTTTAAGTATTTTATTTTTCACTTCTATTACATGAAATTGCGTTCACAAATTGTTTTCTCTTAGCACGCACAGCATGGAGAAACCTAACTCAAACTTTAAATTTATTATTTATTTTGTTTGGAAAAATTATCAAAATTTTAAAATTTAGTTTTTTTTCAGCAAAAAATTTTCTTAATTTAACATTTTTTCAGCTTTTAAATTTAAGAACTTTTTCCATAAAGTCGACATACTTTTAGTTCTATTTGGGAATAGTAAATATGGCATACTTTTGGGGCGATTCCTGTGAATTGTGTAACTAATCGAATAATCGATAAAGGGGAAGAATTCTAACGAGTGGACATCGTTTTGGTCCTGACATCATGTGTTCATTTTATAACATTTTTTGTATGGCATATTTTAAAAAACATCAAAATTCTGAATTTTCTAAATTATATTTTTTTCAGGAAATATTATATTTTTTTATATATTTTAATATTCAAAAAAAAATGTTATCTAACGAAGAAAAAAACATTCTTTTATAAACTATTTGTGCAGCAAATCATAGCTTTGGGAATTTTTTCTGTGGCATACTTCTTCGAGTGCAATCTTTATCAAAAGTTTAATCGAACATTTTACCGAAATTCTGAATTTTCTAAATATTTCTTTTTTCAGGAAATACCGAAGAAAAATAATTCCAGAGAATGAATACTGTTTTCAACCTGGAACCAGGTCATTTATATTTTTTAATATTTAAAACATGATTTTAACTATTTGTGCCGAAAACATTGCATACTGTTAGTTCCCTTTGGGAATTTTTATTGTGGCATAGTTTTGGGCGAGCAATATTTACCAAAAGTTACGAAAATTCGGAATTTCCTAAATTTTATTTTTTTTCAGATAATTTTTATATTTTTGAAAATTTATTCTCCTTTTATGAAGATGATAATAAGATAATTTCAGAGATTGTACATCCTTGAATCAGTTCGTTTATATATTTTTCAATATTTTAAGCATGATTTTATTTTAAAAACTACTTGTGCAGAAAAACATTGCATACTTTTAGATCCTTTTTGAGAATTTTTATTGTGGCATACTTTTGCGGGTGCAATGTTTACCAAAAGTATTATCAAAGTTTTTAACGAAATTCTGAAATTCTAAATTTTATTTTTATATTTTTTAATATTTTAAAAATTGAAAAAAAAAAAATTCCAAGGATTGTAAAATTTCTTGATCATGCTGATTTCATGATTAAGAAATTGCTGATTCCATGATAAAGAAATTGTATGTATTTCCTTTTTTATAATTTTTAAAATATTAAAAAATATAAAAATAAAATTTAGAAATTTATACATTTTTCAATATTTGAAACATGATTTTATTTTATAAACTATTATTGTGGCATAGTTTTGGATGTGTCATATTTGCAAAAATATTTTCGATTTGTTAGTTGGAAAATATGGAAAATCCCATAAATCAGCCATCGAAGTGAAACCTTTTCCCGGTTGGTATTCATATTACCATCCCATGATGCAATTGAAAATGGACAAAGAAGACATTGTAATTAATTTTTATAGCAAAATTGAGTCAAAGTTGTGAATCATACCTACAACCAACAAGCATCCAACCTGAGAACAACAGAAAAATATTCCAGGACAAAATATAAATTGTAAAAAAAAAATAAAATACACCCAACGTGTATGATTGATATTAATTAAAAAAAGTATTCCATCTGAACGTATAAGTGATAACAATTGAATTAATATTGATCATACATCATATTGATTCAGTTAATATCAATCATACGTCATGGTTCCCAAAATAAAGAGTTTATTTGATAGAATACTATGGGGAATCAGTTCTTTATTCCACGTGAATAATTTTTCCTCTTTTTTGCCGTTGCAATTACCTGTTTGAATCTTTGCTGCATTTTATTTTTTTAATTGTAATTCTTCCTAATTGGGGTGCAGAATTTTGGTTTAGTTTGTGGACCTTTGTGACCGCAACATGATTTTTTTCTCAGCAACACGAGTGGCTGGTTTTGTTTTTCCAATAGGGTTTGCGCAAAGGTCAGATCAAATATCTTTAAAATATAAATCAATATCTACATTTAAATTTGAGCAGAGTTTGCTCGCTACCAAACTTTCTTTCCAACATTTCTAACATTCTCTGTAATATTTGTTTAATTATTTAGTTGCATATTTTTGTTTTCCTTTTGAAGCAAAAAGAAAAAAGTTGGACACGCGCCAGAAAAAGAAACATGGCATACTTTCAGGGTTTTGTTCTAGGCTCATATTTGCGGCATACTTTCAGGCATCCACATGAAATGTAAACTTTATTGATTTCAGTATTGTTTTTCTTTCCAGTACAGTTTTATTTGATTTTCTGGTTTTTCTTTTCATACCAATTAATTTTATTAAAAATATTCCACTTGTGCCAGAAAGCGAGGTGGGGGGAGAGGCGAAAAGTTCTACAACTACTGTAGATACTTTGTGGTTTGAACATTTTAAGGCGGGAATGGTAGAAATGGTAGTAGATACAAACATGAATGAAATGTACTGCAACTGGTGTTGCTAGTAAATGAAACCGCCAACATTCATTCACAGCCAAAAAGGAAAATGAGTATTATCATGCCACAAAAAGCCATAAAAACAAAACCTTTAACACGCGCCGCATATTAAATAACATCGTTATAACACTAGTAAATCATACCAAAGAAAGAACTGAAAGAAAAAACCGCCAACACCAAAAATCCCCCACTCCCCCAAACTCTCCTGTTCCATAGAACTTATGAAAGTGTTGGTGTTGCCGAAAGCAAAAGCCGCCGAAAAATATTTCAACTGTTTGTGGCAGGTCCCTGTTCTTCTTTCTCCCAGACCCAGTCGTCTGACTAAAGCCTAATACGTTTTTATTAATTTGTTAAAATTTACACTTCATTTTCATTTCTTTTTTCGCCACCATTTCTTCTTACCTCCTTTAATCCGGAATAAGGGAAATGAAACACGTGTCATTGTAATGTACAGCGTGTGGAAATTGAATTACAACCGATTAGAAATGTTGGGCTGTTGGAATGCAATTAAGAAAAGGCTATTTTTGGGTGGGAGGAAATATTGGTAATAGTCTATATTCAATAAAATCGTTGCCAATCGAAATATTTGCAATTCATTTGGGTTTGAAATGAAAAAAAATTTCAGCTGAAATTGAAAAAATTCAAGTTGAAATTGAGAAACGAAAATTGAAATTGAGAAAATACACGTTGAAATTGAGAAATGAAAATTGAAATTTAGAAAATACAAGTTGAAAATGAGAAATGAAAATTGCAATTGAGAAAATGAAAATTGAAATTCCGAAATGTAAATTAAAATTCAGAAAATACAATTTGAAATTGAGAAATGAAATTTCAAATCGGGAAAATGCAAATTGAAATTGAGAAATGCAAATTGAAATTCAGAAATGAATATTGAAATTTCCATTTACATTTCTAAATTTCAATTTGTATTTTCTCAATTTCAATTCACATTTCTGATTTTCAACTTTTATTTTCTCACTTTTCATTTTCATTTACATTTCTAAATTTCAATTTTTATTTTCTCAATTTTCATTTACAATTGTGAATTTCAATTTCCATTCCCTATTTTAAATTTAAATTTCAAATTATATTTCTGATTTTCAATTTGTATTTTTTCTATTTCAACTTCCATTTCTGAATATAACATTTTTTCATGTTATGTAAATAAAAATTCATCATTGTTTTCTGCGTTAGAATGTTACCTATTAAGAAATAAATCAAAATATACCATATTTTTCTATTTTTTTTTTTTTCGATTATATCGAAAAAATCTATTTTTTCTAAATTTCTTGAAGACTGTTCCTAAACCACTGTTTGTATGTGAAATGGAAATTCGCAACATTTGTATCCATCATAAGTACCTTTAATTAAAAATATATTTTCAATCAAGCTTCCAAAATGCAATTGAAAATATCTTGAAAAATTTCCATAATTTTTTAAATATCGTTTTCGAGTTTAGAATGACAAAATATATGATAAAAATGTAATTCGAAAAAAATGTTGCATAGTGTAATCAATATATTCAGCCGTGAGTATAAAGCGTTGCATACTTTTAGTGCCCTTTGGAAATTTTTATTGTGACTAAATTCTCAATAAATTAATTTTGTTTTTTACTATCGTTTTCGCTTTAGAAAGCCAAAATTACCTCAGAAAATGTTGCATAATGTACTCTATAAATTGAACTGCGGAAAAAAGCGTTGCAGGCATTTAGTTTCCTTTGGGAAATTTTATTGTGACATCTCTAAATTCTCAATAAATTATTTTTTTAATATCGTTTTCGAATTTAGAAAGCCGAAATTACCTCAGAAAATTTTGTATAGTGTAATCAATAAATAAAACACATAAAAATCGTTGCATATTTTTACTTCCCTTTGGCAATTTTTACTGTGACATACTTTTGTGTGTGCAATGTTTTTGTGAAATTCTAAATTCTTAATAAATTAATTTTGTTTTTTTTTTAACCAAAATTGCCTCCGAAAATGTTACACACAGTCCTTCGATTTTTTTTTACATAGCGCAATAAATAAATAAATAAATGAAAGTTACATACATTTAGTTCGCTTGGGAATTTTTATTGTGACATCTCTAAATTCTCAATAAATGAATTAAGTTTTTAATGTCGATTACGAGTTTAGAATGCCAAAATTACGTCAGAAAATGTTGCAATAAATTTATCCGAGGAAAAGTGTTGCATACTTTTTGGGAACTTTTATTGTGACTTACTTTTGCATGCGTAATGTTTACTAAAAGATCGAAATTCTGAATTTTTAATAAATTAATTTTGTTTTATTTTTAAATATATATCGTTTTCGAGTTTAGAAAGACAAATACATCAGAATACATTATTCATAGTCATTTAAAAAAATCGGTTGCATTGTGTAATCAATAAATTGAACTGAGGAAAAAGCGTTGCATACTTTTAGCTCCCTTTGGGATTTTTAATTGTGACATACTTTTGGGTATTCGGCAATGTTTACTAAACGAAGGCCAATTTACACCGCCCGACAGTCCATATTACTCTTGAACCGGATGAGATACGCTGAAACTTTAGGCAATTTGAAGTTAATTGGCGTTTTTAGTTTCGTATTTGCTCATCCATGCCTTCAAAGAAAGCAGTTACCAAACGTCTCTAAGCAGTAGGCCCTCAGAGAGGCTGTTAGAAACACTCTGACTTCTCCTCGTCCTTATAACTCTGTGCCTCCTAGCTATAATTCAATGAGCTCCATTAATCCTGAAATCATTCTAAACAAAATTGAAATCTTTCAAGTGATGTTGAGACCATCTTCACGGCTCAGTCAGTCTATCTGTCTCTAGGTCTGGCCATCTATCCAAACCCTTTCGTCTTAGCTGTAGTTTATAGGCACGTGTATAGGAATGTTCGAAGAAATTCGTGATATCCTAATGTGTAAACTAGCCAGCAATATATGCCCACCCTTATAATAATTCGTGTTACATTAATCCAGAATTCAATCTAAACAATTGATATGTTTCAATTGAAGTTCAGGCCAACTTCTTGGCTCTGCGTTTCAGTCTCTAGGCCTCCCCAATACTGAAGTGTACCCGTTTTCGAGTTTAGAAAGCCAAAATACATCAGAAAATGTTGTACATGACCCTTCGACAAAATGTTTGCTGCATATTGCAATCAGAATGTATGGTATGAATGGTAAAACCCCAACAATTTGTATGCTGACAATATAAAGTGTCACATTTCCCTGAACAGCAGCTGTAGGTGAGACTTTGTCCCTCGCCACCACTTTTCCTTGTAATGATTTAATTTATTTGCACAAACAATGCTATATAATTTCCAAAAACTACAGAGAGAGAGAGAGGGCGGAGAAAGAAATATGAAAAACGTCCAGTAATTTTAATATTTCGATTGTGTTGTGATAACTTTTAAAACGATAGCCAGCTTTGGGGCTAAGTCATGCCGAAAATGTGTTGCCTAGTTTAAGGAGTTAATTTGCTCGAAAATGTTTTCATTTACAGGCCAAACGCAAGCAAATCATCAGCTGGCTTAAAGTGTTAGCTCATCGAATTTCCTGGGGTAGCTGTGTCTTTTGATCATTCTTTCAACGTTGTATTTCGCTGTTTTTCAATTTAAAGTCTGGTCCCTTTTTTGGGGGAGGTTGGGGTAGGAAGATGATGATTTCTCGTCTCTTATTTTCACATCCTTTATAGCAAATATATTGGTTACTTGTGCTGTTGTTATTATTATACATATATACGAGTGTGTATATATATGTATATATATAAAATGTTACTATTTCCAGTGAGTGGTGGGTGTTTGTATGTTTTGAATTTTTATGTGTAACACGCTTTAGTGTTGTTTATTTCCTGCGTCCCTTGCGTTCGTTCGTTTGGGCCTTTTTCGGTCGCTCGGTCTATAGAAGAAAAAAAAAACAAGATTGTGCCATGGCAAGTTTTGTTGTTACTATGCTCGTTCGTTCGTTCATTTTTATTATAGGCCTCTCTTTTATGGCCTTTTTTCAGGGTCTTCTGCCTGCTGCTTTCGTTTATTATCATTTTTATTTTATTTTTTTTTTCGTCTTCTACTCGGTGTGGTGTTAAGAAGACAGCGACAACAACAAATGACATTTATTTTTGTTTTTGTTGTTGAAAACTTTGATACTTTTTGGCTTTCATTGGGAACGGAAAAAATGTTGTGAAAAATGCCATTTACACCTTAAAGCAGACAATGATGATAATGATGTTGCGATACTAAGGACGGTGGAGGGGGGCAGGCCGAAAAGAAATTGTAGACGTTCCATTTCGGAAATTATTTTGATTACAATTTATAAATATGATAATGTCAGATAAGTTACGGCAGAAGGGAGAAATTTATATGCCACAAAAATTTACACACTTCGTTGCCAAAGTCAATTGAAAAGAAAACGTGCAAATAAAAATGATTCAATGATCAAAAATCCCCATACATATTTCCAAAATCGCTGCTAACATCCCTTCATTGTAAAGTATGGGGAATGTTTGTTTATTGGAATTTTTAAAATAACGTCAACCACCCCCACCCCCACCGAAGTGATGAAACACTCTAAGCTTCGTAATGACATTGTGTGTCATTTGGCCTAAAAATAGGCTTCGTGCAAAATCCCAATTGAATTGTGGCACTCAAACCAACCAAAAAATAGGCTTTCAAATAGTAAATAAGTTAATTAAATTCTGGGAAAGCATAATAAATCCGGAAAAAATGGATTCTTAAGTAAGTTCTGCATACAATTAGTTAAAATTGAAAACTATATGGAACCTTTACTTGCGTATTTAATAGTCGCCTAAAAGATTACTTTAGAATTTGGAATATACCGAAGGTACCTTAAATATTTGTACTCTCATTTTGGAAATATAAGTCCGATAACACTCGGTTATATGTGGTTTAGAACAGCCTCCAAAAATTTAGAAAAAAATATTTTGTTTTTTTTTTTTCGAAAAAATCGTTGGCAAGAAAAAAAATCATAAAAAATAGAAAAAAAGTTGGAACAAAGTATTTTGTTTTATTTTTTAATAGCTATTTTAATTCTAATGCAAGAAATATTTGCCAGAAATCAGGGGATAATAGTTTATCGATTTTTTTTTAATTAATAAATATTTCCAAATATCCAGCCTATAAAATTATCGACTGCCTACACTACGCAACAAAAAAAAAGAAAAAAGTGTGCAAATCGAAAAATGTTTATGTTAATCAGTGCTTCTCAGCCGGATATAAGTCAAAGACATACATTCGTTGCGAAAGTTCTGACGAGATGGGGTAGCGCCCATCGAAACTGCGCAGTCAACTTTTAGCTGCAACAATAAAGGTCTCACTTTGCCTTTTTGCTAGTTTTGGGTTCTGCTGAAGACTTCAGCACAACCTTTGGTCTTAAACCAAAATAAATGACAACACAAATCGAAAAATTTTATTTTTTGTGTGCCTTGACACATGTGTATTCATAAAACACGAAAAATTGTTTTATGGATATATTTCTTTAATTTTTTGACTAAAATTAAAATTTTCGTCGTAGTTATCTTAATTATTTGTACTCTCATTTTGGAAATATAAGTACGAATACAGCCGCACATTCGTTCAATTAAAAGTAATCGCGATGTCTACAAAATTTGCGAATTACATTTTAAAATAGAAACAGTGGTTTAGGAACAGTCTCTAAAAATTTGGGAAAATGAAGTCTTCAAAAATTTGGTATTTTTTCCGAAAAAAATATTTTGTTCCATTTTTTAATAGCAAACATTATAACGCAAAAAACATGTTTATAGGTAAAAAAATCTATGGATAAATGTAGAAGTTATGTTACTCTTTGTAGACGTAAATGAATTAAAAAAATCATGATTTGTTAATTTTTGTTTAAATAACACGAAGTCTCTTTCAAATTATATATAAGAATACGCTGTTTTTAGTTTGTAATAGCTTAACACATTGAGTGCCACGTCGTACGTTTCCGTGCGACAGTGATTGATTTTACTTATTGCCCAAAAATGTTTGGCACTCAATGTGTGTCAACGAAGAAAACAAGACATTTTTGAAGAAAATCTATGAATAAATGTAGAAGTTATGATTCAAAAAAATCATAAAAAAAGAAAAAAGTCGGGAAAAAGTATTTTGTTTTATCTTTTAATAGCTTACATTCTAATCCAAAAAGCCATATTTATATGTAAAAAATCTATGGATAAATGTAGAAGTCTTGGTAGACGCAATTTATTTTTAAATCATGATTGTTTTTAATTTTTTGTTTAAATTGTGCCAAAAATTCCCATTACAAATTATATATAAAAATATATATTATATAATTGTATATATATTATTAATTGTAATAGCTGGGATATTAACTAAGAAAACAAGACATTTCTGAAGAAAATCTGTGAATAAATGTAAAAGTTGGGGAAGTTTGTCATTTTCTTCAGTTTTTTCTTGGTCTACAAGAAGCACCATAACTTCTACATTTATCCATAGATTTTCTATAGCTTGGACTTGTTTTCTTCGTTAAGATGCCAGCATTACAAAATAAAGTATTCTGTTATCTAATTTATTAATGACTTTTTCACGCTATTTAAACAAAATTTAAAAAAATATGATTTATTGCGTCTTGAAAGAGTATCATAACTTCTACATTTATCAATAGATTTTTTTAAATATAAATATTTTTTTTTGCGTTAGAATGTTGGCTATTAAAAAAGTAAAACAAAATACTTTTTTCCAACTTTTTTTTATTTTTTTTTACGATTTTTTTCGAGCCAGCAAAAAAAGATTTTTTTCGAAAAAATCCCAAACCACTGTTTCTATGTGAAACCTTATTCCACAATATTTGTAGATATCATGATACGATTTTTTTCGAGCCAGCAAAAAAAGATTTTTTTCGAAAAAATCCCAAACCACTGTTTCTATGTGAAACCTTATTCCACAATATTTGTAGCCATCATGAGTACCTTTCATTTAATATATAACCTGCTGTTATCGGACTTATATTTCCAAAATGAGAGTATAAATACTTAAGGTACCTTCGCCGAAAACTGGAATATTATTTAAAAAAAAATAAAAAATTGTATTATCGAGTTTAAAAAGCCGGACTACATCGGAAATTGTTATACAGGACCCTTCGACAAAATTATCGTTGCATAGTGCTATTGAACATCTTTTAGGTTTATAATGAATTTACTATTGAATTATTTTGTTTGACTCGTTTGCTCCATTTCTTCCGATTATTTTTTTTTTTTGTTTAAAAGCTATTTAATTTCCAATTTACTAAAGCCAGAGTTTATTCCTGCCTTACTTTGAGAATACTGTCATGTTGCTTTTAATGACATTTGTCTTACTTTCTCTTGAATTTATTTTTAAAGCTTTTTGTGGCAGCACTTTAAATGCCTTAAATCTGCCCCCAACTGAGTAAATGTGTCATTTCGACCCAAAAATTAAATTCATGAAATTTTAGCATTTATTCCCAAAATAAAATGAGCATTTAAATTAAATCATGAAGCGTTAAATAGGCTTTAAATATGGCAAATGTTTATGCTGACAGCAGCCGAAATTTGTGCTTAAATGTGTTTTTTTTTCTCCAACCACCTAAAATTATACTTTACAATTTCTAACAACAATAAACCAACAAAACCACTGAATAGCACGAAGGTAGGCTTTATTTTATTTTAAAAATATCTTCATGCTAATTTTAAAATAAATTGTAGAAGTTGTTATATAAACGAATTTTTTAAATTCGAATATAAAAGCTGAGCCAACACCTTTCTGAGTCAATGTCTACTCAACAAATTAATTGCACTGTCAAACAAATTAAGATTTTTTGATGGGAACAGATTAGCGATCATATAATTCTGAAAGAGCATGTTGAGTAGACCATTTTTGCAGAATAATTTTATCGCCCAGCTGGTCTGAGTTTCTTTTTAAAAGTCAAAGTTTTCATTTCTTGGTCGCAGTTAATGTCTGAGAGAATTATTATTGTCCGAACAATTTTGTGGAATTTTATGAGGATCATCAGAGATCAGAGGAGTTAGAGTGAGAAGATCTTCCACAAAATCTTAACCCTCTAACTCCTGTCTTTATGGGTTGACCCTTTTTTCGAGAAAATAAAAAATGACCTTTATGGATTAAAATGTTCTATTAAAAAATTTGACAGAAAATTTCAGTGGGGGTCACCAAAGAGAGTATCCGAAGAAATAACAAAGATGCTAATCTTGTGATTCGGAAGTTATGGAAATTGGACTCTTCACCAATGAATTTAATATATGGTTGTCATAGAAGGGCATCTCCTTTAATGAAAGAATTGAAAGTTATTTTAAAGTTGTGGTAATGAAACGACTTTTTCACTACTTCTAGTTAAAAAAATCGCCGCTACCGGGGTAAAACAGTGAATCTTCTGGATGCTACTACAACATTCTAGCCATCTCAGCTAACTTCTGCTGTGAGAGGTGAATAAATCGAATAAACAATTTTTAGGTAGAATTGGCAATAGGAAACTTAACAAAATATTTGCTTTAATGAACTATATGCAAAAAATATTAAATTTAATTGGTATTAACTTAATTAACACTATTCAATGTTATCGATATTATGTTGTACTAATAACACTATGCAACAAAAATTTTGTCGAAGACTGTAACATTTTTAATGTATTTTGGCTTTATAAACTCGAAAACGATATATATTTTTTTTCAATTTTTTACAAAAATTCCAATTTTCCGCGAAGGTACCTTAAATATTTGTACTCTCATTTTGGAAATACAAGTCTGATCATACCCGGTTATATGATAAATTATATTTACACATGATGGCTAAAAAAATATTGTGAATTACACATTCACATAGAAGAAGTGGTTTAGGAACAGTCTTCAAAAATTTGGGAAAAAATATTTATTTTTCCCGAAAAAAATCATTTCAGCTAACACGAAAAAAATCATAAAAATAGAAAAAAGGTCGGAAAAAATTATTTTGTTTTATTTTTTAATAGCTAATATTCTAGCTCAATAAAAAAACAATGTTCATATGTAAAAATCTATAGATAAATGTGAAAGTTATGATATTCTTTGTAGACGCAAAAGATTTTTTTAAATCAATTTTATTTAATTTTTGTTTAAAAATCTCATTACAAATTCGATAACAGAATATTTTATTTTAGTTTGCAATAGCTGGGATCTTAACTATGAAAATTTTAATTTTTATTTTTTAAAATTAAAAAAATATATAAATAAAAATTTTGTTGTGTTGATTTTATGAATAAGCATGCCTCAATGCACACAAACAATTAATTTGGACACAATTTTTTTTTCGTTTTTTTTGCATAGAGTAATTAATAAAAAATAAGATATTTGAAGTAGATTTTTCCCTAGCCACGATTCGAACCCGAGACCTTCTAGTTGCAAAGCGGACACCTTATCTCTGTGAGCCCACACTAAAAAATCGTTCCCACTCTCTTGTGAAAGTTATTAAAAAGAACTTCCTCAAATGCGGGAAATCTCCAAATTCGGACTTTGGAATGTGAATAAAATGTACTTCCATTTTTTTTTTTGCTGGATAAATAAAACTCTCACGCTTAAATAACAAATTTACACGTCAACTTATACAAAAAAATATTAGGGTTAACATTCGTCCATGTTTTTTGGAAGATCGACAAAAATGTGGGTAGATCACGGTAAACAATAAATAGAAATTGGATATTTTTGCAAAATTTTCATTTTCGGGGGAGATATAGCTAAAACGATGCATGACAAGCATTAACGCTTGTAACATACATGGAGCCAGTCGCGAAAAAGAAAGAAATATTCCTGACAGTTTACCTTCGCGGAAGCCTCAAGTAGGACCTTGAATTTCTACACCATTTTCAATTGAAATTGAGAAAATACAAATTAGAATTGAGAAATGCAAATTGAAATTGAGAAAATAAAAATAGAAATTCAGAAATGTAAATTGAAATATACACTTTGATATTAAGAAATAAACAATTGAAAATGGGAAACTGCAAATTAATTTCAATTTTCATTTCTCTATTTCAAATTTAATTTTCCGAATTTCAATTTACATTTCTCATTTTCAATTTCTTTTTTCTCAATTTCAACTGAAAATTGTGTAGAATTATGCCTTTACATATCATCTGAAGGCCTTTTGACATGCTGTTATCATCATATCTCTCGACGTTTTGTTTATTAGTCTAGGCCAAAAGTACACTTCGTTTGTGCTGTAGATAATTAAAAGTTTAATTAAATCAAACTTATCACCCCTCTGTAATTTTGGATTTGGATTTTCAGATGATTAATGGAATATTCCTTTTAAAATTATAACCAATTTGTTTCTGTCAAATTACACTGAATAGAAATCAACGTAAAGCCTAAAAGTATACTTTACAGTTCGCAACACAATGCTGATATGCTTTAATTTTTTATTTAAAGCTTTCCTTAATGTATACCTGTATTTTATTAGACAACATTAAGCAAAGGTGTTTACGTCTCTCTATATAACAACTCTTTAAAATATTTCTGCACACAATTCACGAATTACCCTTTTTTACAATGCCATCAATTATTTTTTATTGGTCATCTAAAAATATATTCTGTGTTTTTGTGTAAAGTCGCTCCCATTTGCCATGCGATAGAGATAGATAGCCTTCAAAGGGCGGCGTGCGTTATTTCGTTTGTTGTCAATTTATAGACTTTTACGATAATAATAACCCTTCTGACTTGCTTGGTGTCTATACTGCGTATTTTGTGATGATGGTTTCTATAAATATATATTTTCAAAGTTTCAAAGATGGCAACGGTAGGTAGCTATTTTATATTATATTTTTGTTGTGCGAAAAATTAAATTGTTTTTCATTTCTTTGAGAGTGTCTAAAGTTGCTTTATATTTTTCGTACCTTAAAGTAAACCAAGGTTTCTTCATTATTTTGTCCAGACTTTTTAACAAATGATATTGTCTTTAGGAAGGTTTTTTTCTTTTCAAAACAAAGATAGCAAAATTTCTAAACTCTTTTGATTTGATAAAGGCAATGTTTGTTTTAAAAAATATTCACAGTATGTTCTTTAATTATTTTCTAAAAGAAATAATAATATTTCTCCACTATACAATAACTAACTACTTCAACTTTAAACTTCTCTTCTTCTCCGCCAGCTCCTGAATACCAGAATACTTTGTTTCTAATCTTCCCCTATATGTCTAATTTTATTCTAGTTCTTGAAAGAATGCTTTAATTTCTCTTTCTAATATATCATTGGAAAAATTAATCAAGAAAAAAATTAATTAATTAATCATTAAAATATCAAATTAATCACATCTCGTTTTTCCATGGCATATAAAGCGTCATTTGCTTAAAGAGAAACTTGAACACGTTTAAACGTCCTTTCGCCTCGTTTCAGCGCCTGAAATGCTGCTTCAGTTTTTCGTATTTATTTTCTTTTATAAATATGTTCCGGATTTTTTGGTTTCCCGGAATAATAAACTTTGTTGCAATGATTTCAAATACCAAAGTATACCTTTCGTGTTATTACTTCCTAACCCCAAAAATATAGGAAAAATCTTCCCCTTTAGGTATGCTTTTATTGTAGTTCCTGAAGGAACACCACAATTTCTCTTTCTAATATATCATTGCAAAAATTAACCAAGTGTTTCTTGAAATTTTTTATACTGGATACCTGGAAGTATACTCTGTTTTCTTATACCTACTATACTCTGCTCAGGATGTGATGATGCGTAGTATAAAGTATCAAACTAAGTATCTCACCTCGATTTCCATGGTATACTTTAATTTATTTTTGGCATTTGACTAAATAGAAACTTGAATACTTTTAAACGTCCAGTTTGTCTCATTTGAGCGCCTGAAATGCTGCTTCAGTTTTTGACATATTTATCTTCTATTCTAAGTATGCTTTGGATTTTTTTTTTGGTTTCCTGGAATAATAAACTTTGTTGCAATGGTTTTGTTTGTAAGTAACAGAAAATTCAAAGAAATTCCTAACCCTTGAACCTAAAGATGTATATTTTTGTTGACTCTGTCTGTTTGTTGCGCATTTTAACGCGTTGTGAAAAGTGCCTTTAGAAAAACCCTAGGCAAATTATCATATCTATATGCCCAAATATTTGTTGGCATATGATTGCTGACTAAGTAGGAAATATTTGTGACAGAATTATTTCAGAAACCCAGATAGATAAAGTTGAAATAAATTCAATTGCAACGGCGAATTTTGGATTTTTGCGACCGGCTACATATATGTAACAACATTGACATTGGTTCTGCATGGAAAACGTCAGGCACATCCGTTGGATAGATTCCGAGAAAATTGCAAAACAATAATATCAGGTATACACTACAATTTAGCCATATCTCCCGCAAAAATTAAAAATTTGCAAAAAAAAAAATCCAATTCGTATTTTTTTATTCATGTCGAAAAAGATCGATCTTCCAAAAAAGAAAAAAACATGGACGAATTTTAACCCTAGTATTTTTTGCGTAAGTTAGCGTGTATGTTCGCTATTTAAGCGTGAAGAGCTTTATTTATAACTTTGGTGTCTTTGGTGACCCCCACTGAAATTTCCCGGCAAATTTTTTCCTAGAACATTTTAATCCTTAAATGTCTTTTTTGAAAGGAAAAAAGGGTCAAATTGACCCATAACGAAACGAGCTAGAGGGTTACGATTTTCCACAAAAATTATCCTCATAAAATTCCACAGTAAGAATTCTCTCAGACATTAAATTACAACATTGTTGTCACTTAGTATAATGCTCCCTTCAAGCAAAAAATTAAAACTTTGACCCACAGTAAAGAGAAACTCAGAACAGCTGGACTATAAGCTTATTCTGCTAAAAAGATCTACTAAAAATGCTCTTTCAGAATTATAGGATTGCTATTCTGTTCCAATTAAAAAGTATTTATTTGTTGAACAATGTTATTACATATATATATTTAAGCAGCAATATATTTTTTAAAATTTTCCGTACTTAAAAAGGTTGTGGTCCACATCCGAGTATTAAATATTGTAAGAAACTTATAAAGGGTGATTTTTTAAGAGCTTGATAACTTTTTTTAAAAAAAAAACGCATAAAATTTGCAAAATCTCATCGGTTCTTTATTTGAAACGTTAGATTGGTCCATGACATTTACTTTTTGAAGATAATTTCATTTAAATGTTGACCGCGGCTGCGTCTTAGGTGGTCCATTCGGAAAGTCCAATTTTGGGCAACTTTTTCGAGCATTTCGGCCGGAATAGCCCGAATTTCTTCGGAAATGTTGTCTTCCAAAACTGGAATAGTTGCTGGCTTATTTCTGTAGACTTTAGACTTGTAGACTTTAGACCCACAAAAAATAGTCTAAAGGCGTCAAATCGCATGATCTTGGTGGCCAACTTACCGGTCCATTTCTTGAGATGAATTGTTCTCCGAAGTTTTCCCTCAAAATGGCCATAGAATCGCGAGCTGTGTGGCATGTAGCGCCATCTTGTTGAAACCACATGTCAACCAAGTTCAGTTCTTCCATTTTGGGCAAAAAAAAGTTGGATATCATCTCACGGTAGGGCTCACCATTCACAGTTACGTTACGATTCGCATCTTTGAAGAAGTACGGTCCAATGATGCCACCAGCCGATAAACCGCACCAAACTGTGACTTTTTCTGGATGCATTGGTAGCTCTTGCAATGCTTCTGGCTGATATTCACTCCAAAATCGACAATTCTGCCTATTTACGTACCCATTGAGCCAAAAATGAGCTTCGTCGCTGAACACAATTTCTTTCTTTCTGAACTTTCTTAACAGAGCACGCATTTTGATAATAAAATTCAATGATTTGCAAGCGTTGCTCGTTAGTAAGTCTATTCATGATGAAATGTCAAAGCATACTGAGCATCTTTCTCTTTGACACCATGTCTGAAATCCCACGTGATCTGTCAAATACTAATGCATGAAAATCCTAACCTCAAAAAAATCACTCTTTATATTAATTAAATATTTGTTGTGTCTCGTAAAAATTTTTGTCCGAGGACCAAACAAATTATTTTTTTGTGCATTGATTTATAAAATCGACATAAAAGATTTTTATGAATATTTTTTTTATTAAAATTCACATTTATATTGAAGGTACGTTTAAATTTGTACTCTCATTTTAGAAATAAATGCCGCATCACACCCGCTTATATGTTCAATTAAAGATAATTATGAAGGCTACAAATGTTGCGCATTTCACTTTCACATAGAAACATTGGTTTAGGAACAGCCTCTAAAAAATTAAGAAAAAATATTTCTTATTCAAAAAAAAAAAAAAAAAATTTGCTGGCACGGGAAAAATCATAAAAAATAGAAAAAAGTTGGAAAAAATAATTTTGTTAAATTTTTTAATAGCTGACACTCCAACGCAAAAAACAATGTTTTTATGCAAAAATGTAGAAGTTATGATACTATTTGTAGACGCAAAAGAATTTTTAATTTTTTTCATAATTTCTCAATTTTTATATTTAAATAGCGTTGAAATAAGTTGTTAGCTATTAAAAAATAAAACAAAATATTTTTTAATTTTTTTTTCTATTTTTGTGATTTATATATCTTTTCTCTCATTTTTTTGGATTTTTTTCATAATTTCTCAATTTTTATATTTAAATAGCGTTGAAATATGTTGTTAGCTATTAAAAAATAAAACAAAATATTTTTAAAATTTTTTTTCTATTTTTGTGATTTCTATATCTTTTCTCTCATTTTTTGGAGACAATCCACTGTTTCTATGTGAATGTGTAACTCGCAATATTTGTAGCGTTATGAGTATCTTTAACTTAGCATATCGGGTGTTATCGGACTTATGTTTCCAAAATGAGAGTACAAATATTTAAGGTACCTTCGCCGTAAATTGGAATTTTAGTAAAAAATTAAATACAAAAATACCATAAAAATTGTTTTTATATCTATTTCCAGTTTAGACAACCAAAATAAATCAGAAAATATTATACATCAACCCTCGGCAAAATTTGTGTGGCAAAAGCGTTAAGTTCACCCACCACCACGGAGTGCATTCCACGGTATTACCGGCAGATTAGTGGCTGTCGATTCATCTAATTTCACGATTCTAGGTACATCCCTTTGCTTGGTATCATTTTTATTTTTTTTACCCTAAAAGTACGAATTTGGAGAAGTACTCATATTTTACGTTTATTTCATGATTCTAGCTATAGCCGTTTGCTTGGTACCAATTTTATTCCTTTTTGATCCTAAATGTACGAATATCGAATTATATCTTTATTTTTCACATCTACACAGTCAGAGCAATCTACACACCGAATTTCATATATTCTAACTGCAGCCGTTTGGTTGGTACATTTTGTATCCTCTTTTCCCCATTTTCTGGCTAAACGTACAAATTTCGAAAAATTTCTTTATGTTTCGCGTCTACACAGTCAGATGTATGCATGCACCGAATTTCATGATTTCAACTTCTGCGGTTTGTTGGAATGACAACGTGAAAATACCCCATCATAAGGTGGATAGTATAAAAATAAATATATTTTTATCAGCCTTCTTACACAATGGTGCAACGAAGATGGTATGTGTTCTTATTACAAAACTTGCACATGTTTGCCCTAAATGTATGCTTTGATTTTTGCCGCCCTTGAAAGAAGGCTTCAAACGTTCTTGTCTTTTTCTGAAATTACACGCCTTTAAAAAGACTTTAAATTTGGATTTGTTAAAACAATGAATAATTTCCAAATCTCTCTCACAACATCCCTCGCGCATTTTAAATCGCTTTTACCCCCATACCCAACTAGGTCTTGTATGTGCGTGTGTTTGTTTTTCCACCCTCAGCCCAAAAGTATGCTCTGTGTGCAATTGTGTTTTTATGTTTGTTTTCAACTGTAACAAATTTCGCCAAATTTATGTCATTTGTTAATTTGGAATTTCCTCCGCCGCCGCCGCCACCATACTGGTAAGATTCGCTTTTTTCTGGGTTTTTATACGAGAGCGCACATATAATTTATTGAGTAATTTATGTGTAATTTAAATTTTTCTGTTTGTTGTTTATTTTTTCGTTTTCCCCATTTGTTTATTTGTTTTATTAACTACGTGCCTCTTATCCCCCTTCCGCATCCTGCGAATTGTTTCAACTACCAACCAATAAAGAATAAGTCTGTCTAACGGAGACGGAAAATGCTGCCGTCATTGCTATTTGACAAAATTAATGACAATAAATAATGGTATATGTGTGGAATGTGTTACATTTTCAATTTCATTTAAATTATTCTTCAATGTTATTTTGTTGAAAAAAAATCAAAAAACCAAGAAAAGGACAAATTGTAAACGATAAACTACCTCCTGACAAACAAACAAACAAACAACCAAATAAAATAAAACATACAAATGGATGTTTACAAATATAGACAAATTTTGTTGCCATTATACCCAACTACCTCTACTAGACGAAGAAACAAATCAAATCAAATCATTACACAAAAATAGCGAAATTTATTTGAAGAATGACTGCCACTAAAGTGAAGGAAATGAATGGGCGATATGAAAAAATGGAAGGACCTTAGTTTAAGGCTTTATAGTAATAAGAACAAATGACCCTAAAGGTATGCCAAGAAATGAAGGCATACTTTTGGGCGCTTAAACTTTAATGATAGACAATTAGAGCATTAAATGTATGTATTTAGTATATATAAATATGCTTTCTAAAAAATCCCCAAAACAAAGCAATAGTTAATATAGGCATAATTTACAGTAAACATAAATAGTATAGCATAATTTTAGGCAAACAAACAAAAAACAAAAAAAACTAATTACTTTATTTGAAAATCAATCTCAAATTTAAAAAGAAGAAGAAAAAACATCAAAATAATAAGACTGGCCGTATTAAAAACCGCAAAACTTTTCAAAAAAGTCATTTAAATAAAAAAAATAATAAAATTATAATAATATACCATGCAAAAGTAAAATAAAATTAAAAAAAAAACTGAATTTGTAAATAAAAGATTTTGGACAAGGTTTGTACATAGTAACCCCCCTAAAGTCCTCGTCTGCTAATAAATATTATTAAGCAATTCCAGCGACAACACCATTTTGAGATAATGTAAAAGAAATATTCTTATAATTTAGTATAATGTCTGATATTAGCAAATACATATATTAATTAATTTTTCGTGTCTAAATGTGGCTTTATAAATTTAAATGTTTTATAAATTAGTTTAAGTAAAAAAGAAAAACAAAAACGAAAAATTTCTTATAGAAATTTCTTGAGTTAGCATAGACGTGGGATGCTCAAGGCAACCTAATACCTCAGAATTAACCTCAAAAACACACAACTAAATACTGCATACGAATATTTTGCATTAGTAAGCTAAATGTAATTATCACACACAACCAATTTGGTTTCTTGGAAATTTTATACTACCTCTCAGTGTTTAGTAGATTTGAATTTTTTGTGTTTTGTGATTTTTAGACAAATTTAGAAATATCAATGTTGTGTCTTAGCCAATTTTGTTCTTCGTTTCTTTTTTGAATCATATGGTATTTTTTTGTGTTTCAAACGAAATTGGTGGTGAAATTTATATGTACGCATTTAGAAATTAAAAATATTTGTAAAAATAATAAATTAATATTATACTTTTTGGAGAATTTTAAGAGCATTCAATTGAAATAAATATTATGTATTCAGAATATCCACTAAGTACGTGTTTATTTCGGAGTAATAGCTAGTGCAACTAGAAGACAAGTTCGATATTTTAAATTATTTATTTTTTCATAATCGATATATGTTTTTCATATATTTTTGAAGCAAACCTAAGCTTATTTTCATATATGAAGCATACTTTAAGGAATAAAATAAATATGTATTCATAATAAACATGAACTACGTATTTATTTCAGTATTCGTTAGAAGGCAAGATAAATATTTTAAATTAACATTTTTTCAAAATTGATATATGCTTTTCATACATTTTTTTCCAAGCAAACCTAAACTTATTTCCATATATGAAACATACTTTCAGGAATATACATTAGGGCGAATCAATCGCCAATAAAAGTTGGAGGCATGCGAAGGTATAACTGTCCAAAAAAGGAAAAAAGGACAAGGACAATATGTAGAAAGACACCAAAAATATATATATTTTACTCTTTAATATTTTTACTCTCATTTTTGGGATTATAAATTCGATCACACCCACTCATATGTTCAATTAAAGGAAATTATTACGGCTACAGTTGTTGTAATTAGTGGTTTGGAAGAGACACTCAAAAATTATTAAAAAAAAAGTTAATTTTTTTGTAAAAAAAAATAATTTTATGTTGGCGCGGAAAATCCCATTAAAAATAGGAAAGTATGAAAAAATTCGCTTTACAAATTAAATAACAGTTTTATAATAGCTGGGATCCTAACGATCCATTTGAAGAAAATCTATGGATGGATGTATAAGCTCTGACCTTTACTGTAGAAGTAATGGAATTTCAATCGTGTCCTTTTTTCGAAATTGTACAAGTACTTCTACATAAGCGGTCATAACTTCTACAATTATCCATAGTTTTTCTTCAAATATGCCTTGATTTCATCGTTTCAAATTCCATCTATAAAATTAAAAGTAAACTATTTTATAAAGCATTTTTTATGATATTTAAAAAATAAAATAAATTATTTGTTCTACTACTTACACATGGATCCTTTACATATAGACATTATTTTCTTTGTTAGGAAGTTACCTATTACAAAATATAAAAACATAATTTTTCCCATTTATTTCTATATGTTGGGCCAGCAAAAAAAAACTATTTTTTCTCAATTTTTTTATTTTTTGGGCCAGTAAAAAAATTCTAAAAAATATATTTTTTTTCTTTTTTTTTTTGAAAATTCTAAAAATAAATAATTTGTTCTCAATTTTTTTGGAAAAAATTTTGTTTCAATGTGAAAATGAAATTCGCAATATTTGCAGCCATCACATTTACCTTTAATCGAATATAAAAGCGGGTGTTATCGAATTTATATTTCCAAAATGAAAGTGCAAATACAGGGTGGCTGATGAATGACACTACATTAAGAAACTAAAATAACTTTTTGTTTAATTCATGTAAATTACTTTTTCTTTGTTCATTTGACAGCCGATACATTTTTATTAAACCTTTTTAACGGGTTTAAAAATAATAGAATTTAAATGACATGACGATAGCCGGTGAAGTATGTGCAAAATTCATTATTCATTCATATTATTACATTGCATTATTATTCATTCATTGCAGTAAGAATTGTCTCAATTGTTGTTCGAATGCATTGCTTTAAATCATCCATTTTTTGATTTGGTTTGTAAACTTCCAGATGAAATAACCCCACAAGAAAAAGATAGGTGCAGTGAGGTCACGAGACTTTGGGGGCCAACGAAATGTCGAGTGTCTAGAAATCTCCTTCTTGGGGAACTTTCGCAGCAATTCTCTCTCATAGCAGGACCTGGCTATGTGACAAAGTCGCATCATCCTGTTGAAACCACACAGTGTTGAAAGGGATTCACTTTCGATGCAGTTCTGCAAAGAATAAGTCCTTTAACAACAGCATTAAGTAGCATGGTAGCAGTATTCATCAGCCACCCTGTATTAATGAAATCGTTGAAAAATGGAATTTTAGTAAAAAAATTTGACAAAAATATCCATATTTTTCTTCGTTTTCAGTTTAGCCAAAATACATCAGAAAATGTTATAAATCGCCCTTGGAATATTGTGATTTAATCATAAAATTTAACAATTTTTATCTTCACTTTTAAAATATTGTAATCCTTTCGGTGTTGATTTGAAAGAGATCTGGAAATTTTAGATTAACCAATTTGGGCCAAAAAGTGTTTGGGAGGAAGCATGTTTAGATGTGTACGAAATTCTTCCAATAGAAAATCCTTCATTTTATCAACACACATTTTCAAACGAATCCGTTTCGTTAGTACAACTAAGCGTAATTCTTTCAGTATACCTGTGTCAAGAAGCTTGTTGATGGTATTGATGATAATGACTGATATTTTGAATTCTGTTCGTTTGAAGCTTGTTTGATCCATATACGATAGTGTTGAGGCCAGACCCACTTTCAATTCGTTTTTAATTGTAAAATCACCAGGCATGTCCTCAACAAGAAAAATTTCCTTCTCAGCCGAAAAAATGTGAATTTAGATTCGCTTGAATGTACTTGTCTTTCTCTTAGCTGCTGGTTTGCAACATTCTCGGATCTGGCCGGACTCAGCTGGAAGAAATTTTCTTACCATGCCTTTTTCTATTGATTGAAAAATTCAAAATATGTCCTAAGCGAGGAAGAGGGTCATAACTATAAAAAATAAATATAAATAAAAGGTCTGTTCAGATCCAAATGGAACAAATAAGCCTGTAACAATACAATTATAGCTATATGCGAATTTTTGAGGTATTCTCGAAAGAAAGGGTGAGAGAGGGTCATAAAAAATATAAAAATTAATGTAAAGTCAAATAAGGTCTGGCCTGCCCAGATGCCAAGGATCATTCATTCTAAACCAAAATGTAGTTGATTTGGAGAAATGATTCTAGGCCTAACGAAGAACTTAGATATACAATTTCAATATAAGTTTGTATATAACTTTCTACCAAAAAGTGAGATTGAATGCAAAGTCAAAAGAGCCTGGCTAGACCTTGCTGATCTATTAATGTTTAATTGTATGAGATTCTTCTATTTTCTATGAGAGAGATTTATTCAAGGAGATACAAAATGAAACGTTTTTCAAAAGTGGAGGGAAAAAGAGTGGGTCCAAACAGATCTAGAGTTTCAAATCACTCCTGCGACGAGGATCATAAATATAAAAATTCAATATAAATTTTAGGTAGAATTTTCTACCAAAAAGAAAACTTAAATTGGATGCAAAATCAATAAGGGTCTCGCCAGACCCTGGAGTCCTCTCACTCTATCTGAGCCATAATGTGGCTGGATGGGATAGTTAAAGTGCATTCCAGCCGACCAAACATGTTTCAAAAGTGGAGGCAAATGATTAGCTCCAAATCGATCTAGAGTCTTAAGAGTCACTCAATATAAATTTACCAAAAATAGAAAAATTGAAGGCAAAGTCAATAAGGGCCTGGCCCGACTCCGCTGTCCTCTTAAGGTTTAAAACTCATTATATCTGAATACACCGTGCGACAATTTTACACTTGGAGCTAAACGATACTATATACACATGAAACTATATATCGTTTGTTATATATTTTTTTAAGGACTTTTAATTTTTTATGATTAATAATTAATAAGATTTGATCATTTATTTCCGTACTTTTGCGAGACTTACAAAGGTGACATGGGTATCAAATGAAAGAGAGGAATATCTGTTAAAAATACTTAAGATTTCATACAAATATTTCAAAATTTCTCCCTTAAAACGTTAAATTTTATTTATTTCTATTTTTAAGGGGGGAAATTTAAATGGTACTTAAAGCTAAACTTATTCAGATAGAAGCATCAACTCTGAAGTATTTTTCACACACATTCTTCTCCTTCATTTGATATCCACATTTGACTTTGTATGACTCGGAAAAGTACGTAAATAAATTATTAAAACATCTATATTCTTGGGAAATTTAATGTCCTGTAAAAAGGAGAAAATAGGAAAATGAGTACACAGTTCTCCTATATACGATGTCTAGTTTCACGAGTATATGGCATTGTTCAGCTCCAAAAAGTACTGTTGCACGGTGTTAGAAGAGAGGGTTATTTAAGGGAGTACAAACTGAGACTGCTGGACGAACTGGCAAAAACTTAAAAATGCCAACAATGAATAAGGTCCAAACAGACCTAAAGTCTTGAAATATTTTTCCAACTTAAATACAAAAATTCCATATAATTTTTGTTTAAAATTTTCTCCAAAAAAATAATTTTGTAAAATATTTAAATATTTTTTGAAACACCACTATAGCTTCACTGCCAATTTCAAATACATACATATTTTTGTGTACGTATATAAACAAATTAACTTTTCGTACATACCTATATATATATAGCTAACCTTCAATACCTCAAAACTATGCCGATTTCACAGCAAATACAAAACAGTTATTTAAGTATCCTAACAAAAATATATATATTTGTACCACAAGAATGACCAAAAAGGCATTTTAGACAATTTTTTAAATCAAAACAAACTTAAACAGAATTACATATATAAAAATGAAATAGTGAAATTTTGTATAACCTCTATTAACATATCTAACGGAATTATACAACAAACAGCCAACTAAACTAAAATGTTATCTTAACATTTGCTTTAAAGTTTCCAACAGTCCCTTATGCAAATTTGCTTGAAAAGGTTACCTCCTTCTGTGTTATCCTGCCAGTTTAAATTGTTTAAATTGTTTTTTTTATTTGATTTTTTCCTTCTTTACTTATCATTCTCATTTAAAAGCATATTTAACCTAACCTTCCAGTTGTTTTTGCATAAACATAATATGTATGTAATCTTTTTTTTTTTGAATTCCATGTTGTTGCTGCCGGTTGAAAAGTTAAAGGCACGTTGTCATCCATTATGACAACTTTATATGGGAATTTTTGTGATTAATGACAACAGTATTACATGACACAAAGGTGTTGCTCTCACATGGAGGGTAATGAAGATGGCGATGACGACAATGATTGGGAAATGTATCACTCCCGGGTAAGCTTTTAAGCAGATACAAAAATCTGACAATTTCACGAACAATCAAATTTCTAGGAAACACGCACAAAGCTTCGGCGACTTTAGCTGCCACAAACCCCGAAACCACTTCTGGCACCGGTGGCTAATGGATGGTTGGTTGGTGGGTAGGTGGCTTGCCAGTGTGCGACTAAGTTTTGCGGGTTAATAATGTCACCCCCTTCCCCTCCACGGAGAAATTGATTAATGATTCATCATTTATTTTTAAGGCTACACTTGCCTTTCACATATCCTGTGGCAACTTGGAGCAGCCACAATATTTCGCAGCAACAAGTTTTTAATTTGCATTCTATGGATATGATTAAATGCTGTTTAATTTATTCAAATCAAATTCGCAAAATGTCCCTTTTTGTCCGTGTCTCAAAATTAACTTACAAATATTTATAAATTATGCAGAGTTGCTGGCTGGGGGAGATACCAATTTGTCATAACTTGTCAGCACTTTTTAAAAAGATAATAAATCTTAGAATTGGTTTGTTGTGCAAAACTTTTCATTTTGCATATGTATATTAACTGGGGAAAACGGCGCAAAGTATACTTTAAGGCGTAGTCTTTGTTTTCAAAATTAACAAGTATACTTTGGGGGTGATTTTTATTGTTTAGCATAAAGTAACTCGCTTTACTTCCTTCCTACACTTTAAAGTGGAGTGTGCTAATTATAGGTTTGCTAATTAAATGAAGTTGCCGTCATTATTATTTATTAAGAGCCCTCAGAATTAATGTAATGAAAAATAGTCATTTTTTTTAAATTTTGAATAATTTTTCTTCTTTTATTATCAAAATCCATATTTTCGCTAAGAAATTTCATATGAGTAATTATTGTTTTATTTTTTGTGAAAAAATAAATTGGATGCAAAATCAAAATGGGTCTGACCAGACCCCGGTGTTTAAATCTCACTTTATCTGAGCCATAATGTGGCTGGATGGGACAGTTAAAGTGCATTCCTGCCGACCAAACATGTTTCAAAAGTGGAGGGAGAAGATTAAAAAAAGTCACTCAATATAAATTTACCAAATAAAAAAATTGAAGACAAAGTCAATAAGTTCCTGACCTCTTAAGGCGGTGCACGTAACGTTCAAATTTCATTCTATATGATTAGAAGAGATGGTTATTTAAGGTTAAAGAAAGATTTAAGTCCAAACAGACCTAGAGTCCTAAATTATTTTTTCAACTTAAACACAAAAATTCAATAAAAAATAAAGTTTTCTTACAAAAAAATATTTTTTAATTATTTTGTACTATCGAAATCCATATTTTTTGAAAAAAAAAATATTTTTTTCACAAGTTTTCATTTCACGATTCAATCAAATGTATCTCCTGAAATACTTGATCGATTTTAATGTACTATACCTTTCCTATAGAAGTTATATGCTATAGTCGCGATAAATATTTTAAACTTTTTACAATTTTTTTTCTTTTATTTTGATATTCGAAATGTTTACATTAATATTTTTTTTTAATTTTAAAGTAGTGTTACGAGATGTCCTTTTAGCGACTGTGTGAGTTTGGAAGTGGTTAAATGATGATGATTCTTTACGATTTTTTTTCAAAAATATTTTTGCAAAATCAACCAACATTTCAGCGTAAAATTATCTATTTTTCATTTTTGTTTTGAAAATCAACCATATATTATTCATTAGTTATTTTCATTAGTTTATTAACAGAAAGTAATAAAAACAATAAAAAATCTAAGAAAATTTAGTTGAAGGCACAATTTTATTTTTTTAATTTTTTTCTAGTGAGCGATCAGAAAAAATATATATTTTTCCATTAACTACTTTATTCAGATTTTTTATTGTTTTATACCTTGTGTTACTAATGAAGAAATGTATCAGTTTGACGATTTTTCATTCAAATTTTGGTTGATTTTTCCATAAAAAAATTAAAAAAATATATCGTAAAAAATTGAATCCGTCATTTCTCCACTTCCAAACTCACACAATCACTAAAAATATACATATACAAAATATAAATATACAATCACTAAAATACATAAATGAACATAACTTTAAAATTTCAAAAAAATTCGAAAATCAAAATAAAAGAAATAAAATTGTAAAAACTTTGAAAAATCTAAAGCAACGGTCACATACCACCTCAATACTTTAAAAGCAATTGAAATTACCTTCCAGATTACCTGGAAGTTCAAATACATCCTTCACTGGTCAAAAAAATCTCTACCAACATTTTTTGACATTCTTAGACGAACGTACAGACGTCGTCAAATTATTAGAATACAAATTGGACCCAGATCGTTTATTATCTGATATTAGAAACATTGAGTATCATAACCCGTTCCACGAATCTTCTCTTCTGACTCTCTTGAGATAGTAAGCTGTCACTGACGACCGGAGGATAGCGGCGAACTCCTCCATTAAATGTCTACCATTAACATTAACATCAATGTTCCCCCAATAATCGAATACATGGAAGAATTAAGTCAATCAAATTAGACCTTCTGTAGCCGATAGAATTCGTGATTGCCTTTTTAGCTTGAATTTATATATGGGACAATGATAGAACTTCTATTTCCATTGGTATGTAACCCAGTCTCCACTATGAGAGAGACTTTTATACTCAATTAGTATACCTTCCACCAGATAACACATCCATACATACGGCGTTGACACGAAACCTCCCCTAAATATTTCACATTCTTTGTAGGATATTCGGACGTATGTCGTCAAATTGGTAGAGTAAATGTTGTGCCCAAGACGTTTATTTTTAGGTATTACAAACATTGAATACCAAACTAGTTTATTATAACCCGTTCCATGAAGGCTTACGGCACTAATAGCCACTATTGAGATAGTAAGCATCACTTAGCAAGTGTAAATGCTGCACAGCTGTAACGCCTTCTAGCGGAGGATAGCAGCGAACTCTACTATTAAAGATCTGCCATTAACTTCTCACTTGTCTCAAGAGTTGGAACATTGCTCGGGTTGCTTCGAAATCGAAAACGTATTTACACCACTTTCTGTTGAAGTTGAGAAAATACATATTGAAAATGAGGAATGTAGATTGAAAATCAAAATATACAAGTTGAAATTCAGAAATGTAATTTGAAATTGAGAAAATACAAATTGAAATTCAGAAATGAAAATTAAAATTGAGAATAAACAAATTGATATTCAGAAATGTTAAATGAAATCCAGAAACTACAATTTGAAATTGAGAAAATGCAAACTGAAATTCAGAAATGAAAACTGAAGTTGAGAAAATGAAAATTGAAATTGAGAATAAACAAACTGGTATTCAGAAATATAAATTGAAATTAATTTGTATTTTCTCATTTTCAATTGTTCATTTCTCAATATCAAATTGTATATTTTCAATTTAAATTTCTGAATTTCAATTTGTATTTTCTCAATTTCAATTTACATTTCTGAATTTCAATTTGTAATTTTTCAATATGACGTTGTATTTTCTCAATGTCAATTGAAAATGTAGGACATTCTGATAGATAGACAACTATCTTGATTTTAATTTTCTCATACTGCCAATATTCCGAAATGATTTTTTCGCAAAACTTGTTCACATGGAATTCTCTTTCACATAAAATCGTTTACATAAAACTTGATCAGCTGGCATTTCTTTCACAAGATAGAACTTTTCTTAATTTTTGATTTGAACTAAGATATTGTTCAGGCTCAAGAGAATTTTGCATCTATATTTTTAGAATACAAATTTATTTAAAAATGGCATGGTGAGATTTATTATTTCGCTGTACACTGCCACTATCACGATTTCGGGCCCATGACGAACTTCTTCTGGTGGCTTCGCAGTTTTTCAAGTTGTCTTCGATACCCACGGAATTTGTTCGGGAAGCAATCAAATACGTTCTTAATTCGTTACTAACCAGAATTAAGATATTTTCAAAATAAAACCTCTTTTTCAAATATTTGGTATAGAGTTAAAAAATTGTAATTTGATTCAAATTTAAAGTATATTTTTGGGTTTAAGCAGAAAGCAGACTTAAAACTATAGTATACTTTTAAGTGCCGTCATTGAAGTATACTTTTAGGCCCTTAATGATTATTTATTTTTCTTAATGATTTGTTTTAATTTGATTTTGTTTATTTTTGCTTTCACTATTTATACCCAAAAATAATTTTGACAAAACAAAAACTAACTTTGAAACCAAAAAGCATTTATTAAGCATTATTACTAAGCAACACAGTAAATTATTAAGTGCTAAACAACAACAAGAAGAACAAAAATCATTACGCAATATTAATTATAGATTGTCGTATTGATTATAATGCAAATATTTTAATACAATATCTGAAATATTGTCAGATTTAATATATATACATATACATGCATAAATATATACACACCTATACATTATAAATAATATCAAAAAAAAAAAAACAGAAAAATAATCCCTTAAACACATATATACATACCATATATATATATAAATTAAAGACGAAAAATCAATAATTATCTAACCGACCGAAAATGTGTTTTATTTCCTACCATAGGCTGGTGAGGGTGGCCCAAAGCCAAAATGAAAAAGTTTGCCATTTAAAATGAACAGAATGTGCGAAATTGTATAGGCAGGCGGCTGCGCTGGCGGCGTCGACGACGGCATCAATGTACATTAATCTCTGGCAAAGACGAAATTGCCTTTTTGTTGTACGTTCATTATTTTTTGCCCATTGTGATACGAAAATCTCTACTTTTCATTACTTTCGCCCCACTTTTCGGGGGGTAAAACATAAAAATTAAACATAAAATGTTATATTTTAGGCTTAAATGCCAATAAAAGCCAAAAGCGCAATAAAATGTTTATACTTGAATTATTTGTTGACGCAAAAAGACTACGTATCGAACGACATAAGCGTATGTAAAGGTGCTTTAGTTCCGTTCACACACCCGGCTGGCTGACACTTTTTCCGTTTCCCGACAAAGCATGACAATTTTCCGGGCACAAATTGTGAAGCGCGGCAAGTCACGGGCAATTGTGAAGCGCAGACGACGATGAAGAAGAATACGTGTGTTATAAAATAAAATAAATTAAAAAACGTATCCTCAGCCCCACGTGGATGCGTGCGTGCGTGTACTCTTATATGAATGGCAGAGATGACAAAGATTTTGATTAACGATGCAATTTTTATGAAGGCTCTACATATTATTAAAAGCCTCTAGATGAAGTTTGTTCCATTCCTTTTGTCGTTTCTTGTTTGCCAAATCTGACAAATTAAACGTTGTTTATGCTCTGCTGCCCAAAAATATATGTGCATATATTGTTACCAAAATATAAAAAAGACTCAACTAACATTTTTTTCCAAATCGAGATTTTTGGTTATTTTAACAAAACACAACAACTTCGGTCATAATAAACAAAAATATTGATTTGCAAAAAAAGGTTAGTTGAGTCTTTTTTATATTTTGGTAACGATATATATAAATTTGTTCTTTTACTGTTTTGGAAAAATTTAATTTTCGTCTTTTTATTATCGAAAGCTAAACAGCTTATGTTCTGTCACCTGAAAATGCATAGGAAATACGACTTAAAGTATACCATTCTAATTCTATTCAATTGAGCCCAAAAGTATGCTTAGAATTTGAAGGAGTTTAGGAAAAGGGTTTACTTTAGTACGTAGCAAATATATATGCAGTGGATTCGCGTTTTAAAGAAGACTCGAACGAATAGGCAAAATTCACAAAAAAGAAAGAAAATGTGAAAAATTCCCTTTATAAAAACAGCTTTGTAGCATCTGCAAAGTATGGTATAATTTTGTATTAAAGCTTTTGGAAAGATTTATAATGCTTTAAAAAATCGTATAAAAATTTCAAATTTTAATTAAATATTTTTTTGAATAATTAAATTTTCCATCATAATTAGTCGGTTATTGTCTTGTTCTAAATGGCTTGTTATTGATACCTTCCCCCATATAGCAAATGCATATATCAGGTGTTGACACGGAAATAAGCCTAAATAGTTCACCTTCTTTGTAGAATATTCGGACATTGTACATTAGGGTTAGTCATTTTTTCATTTTTTTTCGAATATCAAAAATCTGTGGAAATGGCATGTAGGGCAGGCAAAAATAATAAGAATTGCGTTTTTACTTTTTCGAAATTGTAAAAAAACCTTCCGCACAAAATGCAATTACTTTAGCTAAAAAGTTTAGTTTACTTTTTTTTTAAATTTTTAAATTTGAGAAATTTTTTTCTGCAATAGTTGTTCTTGGAAATTGTTGGTTTTAGTGCATCGATTTCAAATATGCAATTTGATCAAAAATCTGTCATTTAGTTTTTAAGCTACATCGATTTTAAAATTTGCAACTCGGTTTCATTTCCCAGTTTTAAAAATTTTAAACGAGTTGCTCTAATAAAAGTTTGACAATACAGAAGAAATGTCATAATACATAATTTATATCGTTTTTAGTTTTAAATTATTTTTTTAATAGCTTGTGTTCACATCGCCATGTCGTTTAAAATATTATCAAATTTTAAAAATCACAAAAAAATTCAAATAAAAAGTTGGTTTTGAGCTAAAGTAATTGCATTTTGTGCGGAACGTTTTTTCACAATTTCGAAAAAGTAAAAACGCAATTCTGCTTGTTTTTGCCTGCCCTATATGCTATTTCCACAGATTTTGAATCTAAAAAAAATTACTAACCCTAATGTACATATGTCGTCAAATTGGTAGAATACAAATTGAATTCAGGTCGTTTATTATTAGGTATTAAAACATACGTAATTCATTTGAGAAAAATGAGAAAACTAAAATTGAAATTCAGAAATAAAAATTGAAGTTGAGAAAATGAAAATTGAAACTGAGAATAAATATTCAGAAATATTCAGAAATCTAAATTGAAATTAATTTGTATTTTCTTATTTTCAATTGTTTATTTCTCACCATCAAATTGTAGGTTTTCAATTTCAATTTATATTTCTCAGTTTTAATTTATATTTCTGGACTTCAATTTGCATTCAATTGCAGTTTGAATTTTTTCAATATGGCGTATTTTCTAATTTCTATTGAAAATGTTGTAGATATTTGTTTGTTGGATATTCGGATAAAAACAACCAGCTTGATTTGTTGTTGACACGAAAACAAGCCTTCTTCACCGTTTTTTGTAAGATATTCGGACATATGTCGTCAAATTGGTAAAATACAACTTGTGTTCAGATCGTTTATTATTATTTATTGAAAACATTGGATACAAAACTAATTTATTATAGTCCGTTCCCTGGAGCCTTGCGGCACTATTTGACGCTCCTGAGATGTAAACGGCCACGTAAACTAACCAGAGCCTTGAAAAGATTGCACAGCTGTAACGCCCTCTAGCGGACAAAAGCGGTGAAACCTAACTATTAAAGTATACCATTAACATGTACATCTATATTTCCCCGATAATCGAATGCGTGAAAAAGAACCAAATTAGACCTTCGGTAGCCTATATAATTCACTATTACATTTCTATCTTGCACAATGAGAGAACTTCTATTCCCATTGATATGCACCCATTTCTATCATAATTAGTTGGTAATTATGAGATCTGAACTACATTTTTTCGTTTTTATCTTACATAAATAATGATAATAGTGACTGACAATCAATTGTTCGTTAAAACGGGTATCCATTGTATTTTGGCGAGGAAAATATATTCGATTCGGAGTAAATTTACGCAACAGAAAAAATTCTTTCGCATAAAAAATTCCCTTGTTCGAGATACCTTTTAATAAATTAAAAATATTGCAAAGTAATTCTTATTAAAACATTTCATTAAGACAGAGACAAATTATACATAATTATTTTTTATATAAAACAATTAATTTTCAAATATATTTCATTTCATATATTTCTTCATGACTGGTAATTCTAAGCCAATTGACCGATATAAAATAATTTAATTTAATTTAAAAGTTAAAAAATATTTGCACGTAATTAACACAGAATCAAAATTTCAGTGTAATTTTGCTTATAGGAAAAATTCTCAATTACTCAGTTATCTCGCAGCATTATTCGGAGTAATGTTTCATATCTGGACAAAAAATCTGTAATTCACAGAAATTATTCAAAAAATCAGTTTCGTAGTAATTTCTCATTTACAAATAAACAACTGATAGTCAATTTAATTTTCTTCACGAGAAAATATTCAATTGGGAGTAATTTAAAACAAAGACAATTGTTTCCAAAAGAAACAATGGGGATAGTGTGATATCTGAGGTCCCAATATCTGACTATTTCGATCGGGCTTACTAGCTTAGAGAATAATAAGATATCAGAGTTAATTAATTTATTTTTTTTATTTTTTAAATTTTTTCACATTGGGTGGGGCCACCTTTTTGAACACGTACAATTGACTGGATCGCGGTTTATACAAATGGAAAAACAATTTCCAGTGACCCCACGGAAATTATGTTTAGATTGTTTAATGACATAAACGCTTCTGAAAACACCCCTAAAATCATGTTTCCCTTGTCATTTTGTTTGTGATTCATTTTTTTTTTTCTAAAATTATAGCCCTTGAAAACCCGTTTCCTTTATTAAATTATTTGACAAAAATTGAGTCAGTGACGCCATTTTTCGTTCGGTATTCATCGTTAAGGCATTGATTCCTTCTATTTAGTTTTCTAGACACTTTTTACAAAATATTTCCAACAAATATGAGATTTTAGCTGTCACTTTAAAAACCAAAAAAAAAAAACAATTTAAATGTCAAAGACAAAGAGATATTCTAAGACAAAAATAAAAATGTATATTTAAAGTTCTTCAACGTTTCTATTAATTCAGAAAAAATTGGGCAAAAATGCAACATAAAAAGATTACTCGGGAAAAATATGAATTTTAGAAGAGCGTTGCTCACACACAGCTTGACCCAGCGAAGAATTTTTTTTGAAATCATCATTAAACAATCCAATCTTCATTTGTGGCGGCAGCAATTTATACTCGTGACCCATCCAATATCTCGATAACTGCACAACTTATCGAAAAATTTACTTTACTATTGCATTCTATTTTCTTAGCTATTTCCGATATTTTTAGTTTCGGTAAAGTTATCTTTTCCAAATGAGCTAAAAATAATAATAAATTAAAAAATTGACTTTTTAATTTTCAATTTCGATAATTAACAATATAAAAAGTTTTTATTTTATATTTTCCGATTTTTTGTTTTTTCATTTTGATCTCGTTTTAGAAAAAATGCGAGTTTTATCGATAACATGCATTACATTTTCCAAATATAAATTCTATCCTATTCAGATTAATTTATCATATTGAAACAAATTCAATTTTTTTTTTCACATAAAAATAATGGCATTCGGGGATTGGTAGTATTGCATGTAGAAAACATTTTCCTTATACGTAGATAAGTTTTATCATGAAAGTGCACACTTTTTTAATAATTTCTCATTCACAAACAAATATTTAAATTAAGAAAATACTGAATTTGGAATAACAACGAAGACAAATTTATGTGAACATTTCACAGATTCGGTGCAAGTTTTTCCTGTACAATTTAATTAATAAGTATTTTTATTGGACTTCAATTAGTAGAATTATGAGATTTTTTAAAATGAAATGACCAAAACTCGTATTTTTGCAACAATTTTGTTTTAGCTAAAACTTCAATAACGCAATCAATTACTAACAGATTTTTCAAAACGAAGCGGCCTTCACTCCTTTTCTAAATGTTTTATTTAAATAGACTAGCAATCGGTAAGGTTACCAAAAAATGTGCAAAAACATTGTCAAATTGGCTAAATTTTTGTTAAATAAATGTGTTTGCTGGGCAAAAACACACAGACTTCTCAAGATTTATTAAATAAGCTATATATCGATCGAAAGATCCAGGTTTCTTCTTCTCAAATCCGATGTGAATTCGATTGATAATCAACTAATTTACAGGCTTATAAGTGTGCAAAGGTAGGAAAACCCGGGTTTTTACCCGTAAGATTTTGAGGTTGTCTGGCAAACATCAAATACAGATTCTTGTTCTACTCGACAATAGCTACAAGAAAAATCATCATTCTTTTTATTTTTTTAGCAAAGTGTAATTATTCTAATGTTCCACTAAAATTTGGACGTACATAATTCTCAATTTCATAATAAACACACTAATATTAAAATTTTCTTAAATTAAATTTTTTACATGTATAGAAAATATTCGAATTTGGATTAATTTTTTATATCCAAAGTACTTTTTATAATTTTTTTCAATATTTTTCCACACCAATAGATATTAGATTCGGGGTAGTTTTTCATATTTTAAATTCGAAATTTCAAAGTAGTTTTAAATAGTCTTCTTAAAGAGAAAATCTCAAATTAAGAGTAAATTGTCCGATAAAGAAGCGTCAATGATACGTTATCCCCACACAGGAGAGAAATGCATATGACTTGGTACTAACCCTTTTTCCAGTGCTCTTTTTCTCCAAATATCCCCTTTTACAAAATAAAATACTGAATAGCATAGATTAATAAAATAGATTTCTGCGATTAAAAAAGAATTCCACACTGCACTAGTGTGGCAGACAACAACCCATAAAGTATACTTCAAATCTGTGTTAATTTCTTTGCTCTTTTCTTTATCTCCCACACACACACCCGTGCAGCATAGTACATGAGAATTTTCGGTAAAACCTCAAAAGTTAACTAAAAACCTTAAGGCAAATATATAGGTCCTTCTACTCGAAACTTGCCGCAAAAATGCTGGCTTATCCTTAACTCGTCTTGTATTTTTCCATAACATAAATTCAAATTAAAATACTTTTTATGGCGGTTCTTTGGGCAACCTTTTTCTTTTGCCTTACGAATTCGTGCAAAGTTTTTCAGACAATTTTTATGTGACCTCGTTAAGTGAGCTGGATGGAATAAAGGAACTAACTATTCACCCTCCACCCGCTTCAACCGCTGCAACCCCTTAAAGTATGCTCTTGAAAATTATCGCAATTTTTCTTTATAACTGTGTTTCCTGACTCTCGTCTTTCTTTTGTCGCTTTTGAAAATTGCTTAATACTCTCTCTTTGTGGAGGGGGACAGGGTTTTCTGTTTTTTTTTCTATTTTTTCAATTACTAGGCTGATTGAAATCAATAACTTTACCAGCATCTTTCCTTTCCGTGTGGTTTTTGTTTTCGTCTTTTTCTTCTTCTCTTCCAAACCCATCTAATCCATTTATGGTTCTATCAAGGATAATGTTAGAGAAAAGAAACGCAAAAGGTTTCAATTGTGTGTGTGTGTGCAAGAGACACCAACATAAATTCGATTGTGTGTGATTATTTGTGTTAGGCATTCTTCCAATCGAATAGGTTAGGTTCTCATTTTAAAATTTCGTATTCGTACAGAAGGCAAATGTTCTGGATTTCTATGCAAAATTTGCATAAATTGTTGGGTGTTCCTTTGTTTTTTTTTTGCTTTTGCTTCTTCTAAAGATTTTAATAATACTTTTCTTTTGGCATGGCAATTTTCGAATTAAAGTGACAATATGTATTCAAAAGATTAGAATATTTTAAATCTGCGCCGAAGACAGTGTGTCCCAAAAGTATGATACCAGTTGAAGAAACTTTTAGTAAGAAAATACTTATGTACAAATTATGTTTTGCTAATTCTGAATTTGGCAAAATTATGAATTGGAATTTTCGCTGGTGTTGAGGGGGACAACGAACAAAAAAAATAACATTTTAAGGTTCTTAAGTTCCCCTTTGCAAGTGGCACCCAACATGGCGAGAACATTTTAACAATTTTTGTACAGCATACATTTAGGGGCAATATTTTATCTGACCCTTTTTGGAGTAAACAACTTATGAAGAAATTATGTTTTGCTAATTCTGAAGGATCACATTTTTTGCCAAAATTATGGAGGGGGAATTTCCGTTGGTGTTGAGGGGGGAACGAACAAAGAATTAAGGATATTAAGTTCCCTTTTGCAAGTGGCATCCAACATGGCGAGATTTTTTTTTAAGTTATTCATGTTTGCTACAGCAACAAAATTTTAATGATTTTTTGAACAGCATACCTTTATGGGCAATCTTTTTTTCTGACCCTTTTTGGAGTAAAAAACTTATGTAGAAATTATGTTTTGCTAATTCTGAAGGATCAAATTTTTTGCCAAAATTATGGAGGGGGTGGTTACCAAAAATTCATCAACAAAAATTATTTGTTTATGTGCAGAAGTGTCATTTAAGGATCTTAAATCTCTTAAATCTCTCACCCAACGTGGCGGGAATTTTTCTGAAATAATTCATGTTTGCTGCAGCAACAGCAGTTGAATAATTTTATCTACAAACCGTTTTTACACACACACACAAAATAAAAAATAAAAAAAATTAATAAATAATTTCTTGTTTAAATCCCAAAATAACTATAGATATTTTATTTATATATATTATATTTACAGCTTCATTTTGTTCGGTGACTTATGGTGAAATTTGACGTAGAATATTTTTTCCATTCACACCACTCCCCTAAAATTAAGTTTTGTGGGAGAGTTTAGCACCAATTCGGAAAAAGTACGAAATTAACCCTAAAATGAATTTTAAGTTTTGATTTATTTCCGCCATTTATGTTGTGTTTTGATATTCAGAGACTTATAATAGAATTTGATGGCAAATATTTTTGTAGAACATTTTGACCCGTTAAACCCTTGTTTTAGGGTTGTTTTTTTAACCTCTTGCACAAAAGGAACCAATAAGACCCCTTTATTGAGGAGCTGGAGGGTTAAAATGGTCCACAAAAATGTCGCTCGTAGTGCTTTAAGTAATATCGCAGAACACACACGATACTTAAAATGTAAGGATCACAAGGTTTTCTCCTTTCCGCCAATTCATCATAAGAATGTGTGGAAAAGGGTGTATTTTTTACATTTTGCACAAAAGGGACCAAAAAGACCAATTTATTGAGATGCTGGAGGGTTAAAATGTTCCACAAAAAGGTTCTTCGTAGTGTTTTAAGTAGTATTGCTGAACACATCCTACTCTTTAGGGTTACCCTGTCTGCCTACAAGAACAAGAAGATTAATATCCACTAAACGAAAGTGCTAAAAGGCATAAACATGTGTATGGCAGACACACGCACGCACTCATACCCATGCCATGTATCCTGCCAGTTATCCTTATACTCAACTCCTCCATACAACATATATATACATATATATATACCGCTGTCTGTCTGTATGTATGTAATGACATTTATATGAAATAGCAAATTTATGTAAATACTTGTAAACAGCGACATAAAAACAACGCAAATGTAATATTTAAATCGAGAAAAAACTCAAACCCAAAAGTATTTTCTTTAATACAGAAAATATCTTAAAGTTCATATACAAAATTCAAGCTTTAACATGCCGATGTATCTCATTTTGATTCTGTCATTGTGGCCACAAAGAAAAATCAATATTTGTTTAAGCAAGACAAGAATGAAAATCCTTAAAATAGGATATCAGCAAACATTTGTGTACATACGAAAGTAGTCTGTGGCTGGCTGGCAGACAATAACACCGGAAATCATCTTATGCTGTGACTGTGTCCCGTGCCCTCCGCCTACCACCACCTACGGCTTCCTGGAAGGCGAATAAAAGCCATTTATCAAAATTTTAATTCATAGCCCAGGGCTAATATCTACAGATAGATAGATACATTCTACACATGTCGAAGGGAAGGGAATTGACACTAATGATTCCTTATAATAGACAAATAACGAATTACATCCGAATTACATGCTCAACGAACAAACAACAATGAAAGCGAAAGTTTTTTGAACTTTTGCCATCCCAGTCAGGCAACTGTATCAATACAATTCGTTGAAACTGAAAGTTGAATATTCTTACATTTATAGAGTTCTGAGTGTGTGAGTGTATGCGTGTGGAAGGATATCATATTACAGCTCTCTCTCTCTCTATAGTGGCATTATTTGCCTTCGAACCAGACGAGACGAGACGGCATTTGTTGCATTAGTTAGTTACTGATATGGCATTTGTACATATACATATGATGGAGGGATATGTGTTGACCAGCAATTAAAGTATTAAATTCAAACCACAAATCAGACATAATATCCTTCAAAGGTTGGGGTGGTGTGTTAGGTTGCTGGTTTCACTTGACAGACCGCTAGCTTTGTGAATTGTTGTAACGTTAACTTTAGTATTTAGAAGGAGTCACTTAATATATATTTTCTACTACAAGTGGCGCCCAACGTTGGATATAAATCTTAAAATTGTATAATACTGGCAAAAGAATGAAAAAATACTGAATTACCTATGTATATGGTGAGCCATTTAAAATATTAAATTAGAATCGGCTATAAAAAATACTGATTATTTATTCTGGTTTTATTGGAAAGGTTGATCAACCCAATTTTTCAGTACATGACCCAATGATGCAGCCAGCCCAAAATCCACACCAAACAGTGACTCGTTGTGGATGCATTAGCTTCTTAATAGTCATGTGTGGGTTCTCTGAACCCCATATGCGGCAATTTTGCCCTTTGACTTAGTCACCGAGATGAAAATGAGCTTCACCTGAAAACGCGCAATGAATGTTAATCTACCATTCAAAGTCAAAGTAATCGGTAGTACAAATTTAAAATGTTAAATGACCCACCTTATATATGTATTGCATAAAAATAAAGTAACTTTCAAAAATCTTAAAAAAAAGAATCATGTATAACATTTTCTGATGTATTTTGGCTTTCTAAACTCGAAAACTATATTATTTTATTTTTTGTTAATTTAAAAAATACTAAAAATTCCAATTTTCGGCGACGCTACCTTAATATTTATACTCTCATTTTGGAAATATAAGTCCGACAACTCCCGGTAATATGTTCAATTAAAGGTACTCACGATGGCAACAAATATTGCGGGTTACACTTTCACATAGAAACAGTGGTTTAGGAATTTAGGAAGACATTTTTTTTTTTTTTTCAAAAAAATCTATTTCATTAAAAATAGAAAAAGGTCGGAAAAAAGTATTTTGTTTTATTTAATATTTTCTTCGCTACAATATATAATTTTTTAAAATTTATTTATTCTACAAAAAAAATAAAAAATATTTTTGCTTTGCGTTAAAATTTCAGTTATTAGAAAATAAAACAAAAAACTTTTTACCGGCTTTTTTCTATTTTTTACGTTTTTTTCGTGCCAGAAAAAAATGTTTGCCCAAATTTTTAGAGGCTGTTCCTAAATCACTATTTCTATGTAAAGGTGTTATTTGTAGACGTCATAATTACCATTAATAAAACAAAGAAGTATAGAAGCGATCGGACCAATATATCCAATAAGAGAGTACAAATACGAAAGGTACTTACTACCTATGACGAAAATTTTAATTTTAGTATTTTTTTTAATTTTAGTAAAATATTTTAGTGTTGATTTCATCAATTTATATAGTTTGAAATGTGACTTTTCGCGCTATATAAACAAAGATTAAAAATAAGATTTGTTAAAAAAATCTTATGTGTCTACAAAGAGTATCATAACTTCTACATTTATCCATAGATTTTTTACATGTAAATGCTGTTATTTTGTATTAGAATGTTAGCTATTTTAAAATAAATCGAAATTTTTTTTTCTCATTTTTTTATGATATTTTTCGTTACAGCAAATATAGATTTTTTTCCAAAAAAAAATATTTTTTCCAAATTTATGGAGAAAAATTAAAAAAAAATATATCCATAAATAATTTTTTGTGTTGATTTCATAAATCAGCATGCTTCAATGCACACAATTTTTTCCTTTTTTGTTGCATAGTATTATAAAAGAATGATTTTTGTTACTTAGAAGTAGCTACTTCCAATATAGAATATATCTTCTCTATTGTAAGTGGCGCCCAAGGTTGCTTGTAATTTTTAAAATGTACCAAGTGGCAGGAAGAGCTATTGAAAATAGAACAGAATAGAAATATATTTAGTTGCCTATGTATGCATAAACGTTAAGAATATTCAAAGCTTAAAAATTGGTAACATAATTGTGAAAAAGGACGAAAATTCAATCATCAAAGAGAGACTATTTTTTTTGTAGACTAGTGCCATTTTAAGAACCTGTCTTGTCCATTATAAGAGACTTATTATTATTGGACTTATATTTCCAAAATAAGAGTACAAATATTTTAGGTACCGTCGCCGAAAATTGGAATTGTAGTAAAAAATTTATTTATTATTATTATTTACAATGCATTTTTTTAATATCGTGTTCGAGTTTAGAAAGACAAAATTTTTGCTGCATAATGTAATTGATGACAGTTTAAATATTATAGAAATAGAGAATCGATGATTTATTCACATTTTGGGATCAGTTCTGTGATATATCCCTGTAGAGACCTATCGTTTGTAACAATTTCCCGTAGGGAAGATACGAATGTCACATAAAATCTCACACAATGAGCAAATGATGAAAAATCAATTGTCAAAGAAGTTTTTTCTTTCTGCATCAATATTATATTATTTATAGGGAACTTGCCTCCTTTATTTAAAATGGCGCCCAAGGTTTCGGGCATATTTCTAAAAATTTGACACAATAGTAAAATTTCGATATTCCAAAAAATCACGATAAGCGATGAAAACCAAGCAAATAAAAAATGTTTGAATGTGGACCAGTGTCGTCGTAACTTCTTCATTGGAAGAGGCGCTCAACGTGATATGCAATTTTATATGAAAATGTAATAGGTCTGTTTATTAAGCCGGGATAACAACCTGCGATAACAAAAACGTTAATAAAAAGTTAAGTTTACTCACCATAAACAATTATTTTTTCACATTTTTGCCAACTACAATAAAAATATTCATATCAAATCTAATTTTCAAAAGAAATATTTCGCAAAATTTGTTGATTTTTTTGGACTTAGCCTCGATAACCATTAATTTGATTAACACTGGATATTTATCCAGACTAAGTCCAACATTTTTAACAACAAATTATTTTTTTTTAATTTGTTTTCATACACACATTTATATCGCTTTTGGTGGCAATTTAATTCGAGTGAAATTTTATTTTTTTATTTAGGTTTTTGTTACCGCAGCTTAGTCATACAGTCTTACAGAAAAACAGAACTAATGTAACCAAAAAATATTTAATAATAAATTTATAATCATACCAGTCCACACAAAATCAATTTTATTCTTGATATCAAATTAGGTCTGCCTCTTTAATGAATGCCAGAAGTTTTTTCTGTGCAGAAAAAAATATTATTTCTCCTATAATTTGTTCATATTTCTTTTTTGAGAGAATGTGTACTTGGTTATAATTTTGACAGAACATTTTTTATAATATTTTTGTATAATTTTGTAAACACTCAAGAGTGGTCCACAAATGATGGTAAAGATCGGCCGAACCTCATTCGTTCTAGAATGCAAAGCGTACATCTCTTCATCGAAATTTTGAAATTTATTTGAAGTGCAATTTAAATAAATTTTCTATTCTTCAAAATGTAAAAGTTCACTCCAGTGCTTTCTAGCGTTGTGTTCCGTTTTTCTGGTTTGGTTTTAAGATTTTTTTCTCTAAATATCGTTCTATAAAATGAACAACAATTGCGAAGTCGAATTTGTTCGCGATCGCTTTGTCGTTCACCCAGAAAATCAGTTGGATGACCTTTATTAAGAATTATTGTTTTTTATTTTAATAAAAATCGATCATGTAACCAATAAAGTTACTTGTGATGGCAAGTCTTTGCTGTCGTTTGGGAATGTCTTTAGAAAATCAATTTTCTCTCGTATCTTGTACAAAAAAATTTTACTGATGGAAAAAAGCAGTTTTCACATTCATTCATTGAATTCTATCAAATTTTCAGAATCAATTTAAATATTCCAAAGTGTTTTATAAAACTTATTCTCTAATATATATGTACCTAGAATTGAATTGATGTCACTGCGAAACAAATGGACTAATCGGAAAGAGCAATGGAATTCCCATTACCAAATCGCGAAACGTGTCAAAGCCAGCTAGAGATGAACAGATGTTCGTCACGAAAAAACTCATCACGGGTTTGGCACACTGTTTATAACTTATTTTTGTTTTGTTTTGTTAACTAAAGCTATTTGTGGATGATACGTGATATATTTGTATTCTATTTTTTATTTAGTTTTTTTTTTTCGTCACTAATATTTGCCTTTTTAGACTGGAAGTGTGCACACCCACCATGTCTCGCATTGACACGTTCCATCCTCCTTATATGTGCAAGGTATGTTTGTATGTTCCCCCGATTGAGCTTTTAATGCCTTGGATAGGCATACATGCCTAGCTAACTGATCATCACGATGGCACCCCTACAGAATCAAGAGACTCCTCTTTCTATATATGTATCTCGCGGTCTCAGACTTTAAAGCTTGCTTATCGATCGATTTTTATTTTCGTTCAAAATCGAAAATTAGAAGAAGAACATTATATTAAAAATTGCCCTATCTTAGACATACAGCATTTTCAGGCGACATGGAAAATAATCGATTTCAGCTTGAAATGACACAATGTCGATTTTCAAATGTCAAATTTGTATGGGATCTTACATTTGTAAATCGACCATATAACATATAAGGTAGATTTCTCATGTAGTCTGCAAAGGCTTTTCTATGCTTAGACAGCTTTCTTTCAGTCTAGCACATTTTTTAAATTAACCATAAATGTCACGAATCCTTAAAAAAGAAACCCCCGAATAGAAACAAAAGAAAAACAACTTTTACATCAATTTCCCAATTTGTCAGCTTTGTGTATTCGGCACTTCATAAAATCAGCAGCCCAGGGAAGGACGCACAACGCAGAATAGAGCAAAAAAGCTTAATCAGCATCATCTCGTACGAAAAGTTTTGTTGGAGCAAAACACACGTTACATGTATTTTTTTTTGTTGGTTTGGTTTTCAGGCCAAGAGGCATATCAATTCCTCAAACAACAACTTATTATCGCAACACTAGCAACGACATCGAACAGCCAGCCAGGCAATAACAAACCAACACAGTAGGCACACAAACACACAACATAAGCACACATGCCAGCCTAGCACACACAGCCGCCACTCATGATATCCCGTGCGCTACATGCATACATCTCAATTCTTGACTATCTACTACCACTACTACACCGTGGAGAGTTTCGTTTTGTGCTCTGCCTCTGCCATTGATATCTTTGGCGAGTGTGTGTGCGTGTGTTTGATTCCTTTACTGTTGCTTGTGAGTGTGAGTATTGCTTTCGTGACATAGGCACGAGTGTGTGTATGAATGTGCCCTTCCTCTCCTACTCTCACACGAGGCGTATATTTTACCAAAGGGAATTAGACGAGTAGAAAGAGGTTGCGTTAAAACAAAGTTAATGTTTTCCGTGCTTGCGTGTATGTGTGCACTTTATCTGGTTAAATTGTTTAGCAATTGTTTCCTATTACAAGTTACTCTTTTCATGTATTTTATTTGGTTAAATTCGTATGTTCTCTCTGTATAGTTCCAACCACAGTGGTGTTATTGTTATTTTCGAAAGGGGAAGTTCAAACATGAAACAATATCTCCACAAAGTTAAACTAAAGCTTATTACAACTTTAAGGTCTTTTTAGACGCACAAAATATTTACGTAAAACGCTACCTTGCACAAAATGTTATTTTTACAGCCTTTTTTGTGAAATCAATCGATTTTAACTTGGAATGACATAAGGTCGACTTACAAATGTCAAATTTGTATGAGACTTGACATTTTTAAAACCGACCTTATGTCATTTCAGCTCGATAACGCATGCAGTGTGAAAATGCTATGTAATGTTTTTTTTGCTCAAATATTTTGTGAGTCTAAAAAGGACTTTACCAATGGCTATTGAGTAAATCTAGGTCTCAATTTTGAAAAATAAAGCCTTCCATGAAAAAAAACTTTGTAACTGGAGATTGGTCACAGTCGGCGCCTCAAATGCATTTTATATAACAGAGAGAGTCGATGAAATTCAACTCAGACACAGTGAAAATATGGACAAGCTCAGCGACAGGGCTCAGGACAAGTTCAGAGGGGTTAATTACGACATTCGATATTGAAAATTTACTAAATGCGTTTTCATTTATTGTAAATAGGACGAGTTCCAATATATAGAGTGGGCCATTGACAATTTTAAATTAGAATCGAATATAAAAAGTACTGATTATATTTTCAAATTTCTGCTTTTATTGGAAATCTTGAACTGTGTCATTTAATGATGGAACACAATATCATTCATATGACTACCACGACTGGCGCGGCAGTACCTCATCCGATCAACCCAATTTTTCAGTACAGCCCAAAATCCATACCACACAGTGACTCGTTGTGGATGCATTAGCTTCTGAATAGTCACATATGGGCTCTCTGAAGCCCATATGCTGCAATTTTCTCTTTTCGAAAATTTTCCACTTAAATTTCTTACAATTTGAGTTAATGACTCACTTCTTTGGAAGTAAGGTTTTAATATTTTCCAATTTTGTTCGAGCTTCCCATTTTGCAAATGGAATGACAATTTCCTTTCGATATTCATCATTTACGCGTCATTTATTATTATTTTTTAAGATAGTATTTATTATTGTTTTATTTTTTATAAGATAGTACAACCAAATACGAAAACAGTTTTCAGTTGTCACCATGAAAAAACACAAAAAATTTCTATAGAAGGTGTTTTCAGGAGCGTTTAGCTCACTTACTGCTTGATTTAGGAACGAACTATTTCTCAGATTATCATTAAACAATTCAAAATTTATTTTCGTGGGTGACTGGAATTTTTTTCCACTTGTATGGACCTAATGTACATAATTCTAGTAATCCTATATGTTTTAGTACGAAATAGACAAGAATTTCTTGTTCATTTCGTTAAAATTGCAGTATTTTTTTACTCCACAAAATGTATGCCTGTATGAATGTGTCCGATATCTAAGCGTATGAGTAACATTATCCTCAATTAAAATAACGTATACACCACCCCTATATCGTTGCACAACACTTGCGTGCAATTGCAAATGAATATGTGGATGATATTTTTCCGGAAATTCTCTATCGATCTGTTTTCTATTTTGCTTGCAAAGACCCCTCTACAGAAACCTACACCTACACAATACTTGGCATCAATGAAGAATTTAATATTAATTTACCAAGAAATTTTTCAAATTTAATTAATACCTCGACATCAATAAAGAATTAAGGGCCTGTTTCTGTAACTTTATCAAAAAATCACTCAACTATTACCCGAATTATATTCTTTTAGCTACGAGCTCTTTATGTGCATTTCTGTTCCTGATTCCTGGGCTTATATTTTTCTCTTAGTAATTGAGTAATTTTGTTCGTCTAGGACGAACGAAAGTAAGATACAGTAACAGGCCCTTAATCGAAATTTTATTCCGCACGCACAGAAGTTCTGATTAATTTACAAACGTGGTAACCCTGTCAAGTTATTTCACTTTTAGTGATATCAGGACTACTGCATTCAGCAAGCATATCTTCCTCTTCTGACCGGCCTTGCAGATAGGCAATAAGTTTAGTCGACCAATTATATACGAGTACATACACACATTCAATATTCAACAATATCGAATGTTTTCCTTATTCTTTTTTTTGTTGTTAGGTAATAATCATATTATTAATTTTTCAGATGCCAGTATGTAGGTAGGCATTGTCTGGCGTTACAGTCCTTAATCATCATTCATAAAATATTGACGTTTTATTATCTGTGGAAATGGGTGCTAAGCGAATATGTATGAATGTATGTATGAATGCAATAAGACAAGACAAATATGCGAATTGATTTTGTCTGTGGTAACATTAAAATATGCAAATACATATTAAATACAAATGTGGAATTTTGGGAATACCTAGATAAATAATAATCTGATATATCCAAGATTACACAGTGCAAAACGAAAAAATATAAATATATAATAAATATATGGACACCATTACGTGATAAAAGACCAATAAAAATAAGACCCGTGTCTCCCAAAGTCATGCACTTTTTTATGGACCCCCAAAGATTCGGGACCTCGGTGTCATTTTTTGCAAAAAAGTGATCATTTTCTCAGGCCCCCACTGAAATTTTCCGTCATTTTTTTCGTAGAATATTTTAATCCTTAAACGTCCTTTTTGAAAGGACATCGGTTTAGATTTGGATGTAGCCCCATACAAATGTCGCTCCCGATTTGATTTTTTCTGTTCTAAAAACCACGTATTCACTCAATTTGCTTCAAATTTTTCACAGTATTTTATAACATCTGTGATAAATGTGAGTCAGATCGGTTCAGATTTACATATAGCCTTCATACAAATGGCCTTGACTTTTTCTGCTCTAGAAACCACATATTTTACACGATTTTCTACAAATTTGCCACAGCACCTTATAATCAACTAAAACGACAATGGTAAAAGTGTGTCTGATCGGTTCAAAAACCACTTATTTTACACGATTTTCTTTAAATTTGTCACAGCACCCCGAATTCAAATGTAATGGGTTAGGAACTGCAGAGTATCATATAGTCGGCCGCGCCCGCCTTTTGCCTTTCCTTACTTGTTATACCGTACACCACTTCGTGGTCTAGGTTATTATAAGTTAGTTTCGCCCCAAATGTTTGTAACACCAAGAAATAATCGAGCTAGACCCACCTTTAAGTATACCGATCGGCTTAGAATCACCAGCTGAGTCGATTTAACGATGTCTGTCTGTCCGTCCGTCCGTCCGTCTGCTGGCCATCTAAGCTTGTTCGCACTCTACAGGTCGCAATTGTTGTCCGATTGTCATGAAACTTAGCAGAAGTTATTTTTTCTGGCCATTGGTATTGAATTTGGAGGAAATCGGTTCAGATTTAGATATAGCCCCCATACAAATGTCGCTCCCGATTTGACATTTTCCACTTTAGAAACCACATATTGTACCCGATTTTCCTTACATTTGGTACAACATCCAATCCAACTAGAAACACCTATGCTGAAATTGGGTAAGATCGGTTCAGATTTAGATATAGCCCCCATACAAATGTCGCTCCCTATTTCACTTTTTCCGCTTTAGAAACCACATATTGTACCCGATTTTCTTTAAAATTGGCAGAACATCTTATAATCCAACTAGAAACACGTATACAAAAATTGGGTAAGATCGGTTCAGATTTAGATATAGCCCCCATACAAATGTCGCTCCTGATTTGACTTTTTCCGCTCTAAAATCCTCATATTGTACCCGTTTTTCTTTAACATTGGCACAACATCTTATAATCCAACTAAAAAACCTGTGGTGAAAGTGGGTAAGATCGGTTCAGATTTAGATATAGCCCTCATACAAATGTTGCTCCCGAATGTTTAACCGATTTTGGCCAAATTTTACATATTATATTTCACCAATAAACAGACATGGTGAAAGCGGGTCACATCGTTCCAGGTTTCAATATACCCCCATACAAATGTCCTTTCCGATTTAACATTTTTTGTCAAACACATACATTTACAGGATGCAAAAATCCTTCCCGATTTCACTTTTTTGCCGAATTGAATTGCAATGAGAATTGTTTGGGTGATGCCCATATGTCCATACTTTGGTAAGACTTTGGAATACTACTGTATAATTTGTATTTGTATGTCGGACAATTGGATCAATTACCATATTCGTTAAATTTGACTAAAGATGAATTTATCGCATATAAATTATATGAATATAATTTATATAATTTGTATGAGCTACATAAAATTGCTCCCATGAAATACCTGGGTTTAGTAATCAAAGCGAGGTACATACGCAGGGAGTGGTGTAGGGTATTATATAGTCGGCCCCGCCCGACTTTAGCCTTTCCTTACTTGTTTTCTATTTTAGTTTTTCTCAAAATGTTTTCTGCAAAAAATATTTTTAACTTTCTAAATAGCTCCGAAGCTATAGATCATTTTAGAAAATAATTTTTAATTAATTATTAATGAATTATATTAAATTTTATTAATTATATTAAAATCTGTGGGTAAATCTTTACTAAAAAACTGTCCTATTATTTACAATTTCATTGTATATACAAATATTATATAGACACATAATTTTTTTTACAGATCAAATACATATATTTGAAAACAACCACATATAATAATAATAGGGTTTCTCTGTGTAGCTGTTTTGCTATAAAAGTGAATGTGAACGCAATTTCATACTTAAGCAAATTTTTATTTTAAGAATCATTTAAGAATTTATATATAATAGGAATTTTTATATAATTATTATTATGCTTTTTGAATATTAAATTAAATTAGTTATTAGTTTTCTAAATCGATCCATATACAAAACAAAAGTCTTTATACAAAAATCATAATATTTCAATTCAAACGAAATTGAACTGATAACAAGAAATACCAAAAATATATGAAATAAAATAAGGTAGGTGTTACTAAATATTATTATTTATTTTTTATTACAATTTAAATTATAATAAACTATATATAAAAAATCACTAAGAACTAAGGCTGTGAGCCTAAATATTAATATATTTTTAATACTATAAAAATTAATTATTTATTTCTCACAAAGGCAAGGTGTTGTAATGGCTTTAAGAATGTCAGTGGCCTCAAATACATAATTAAATATATGGAATATATATTATATGTATTTATACATTAAAATTGACATTTTTCGTTAAAACTTCAATCAAATTGAAAAATATAAAACGTGGTTCCATGAGTTTCAAACAAACAAGAATATCATGATATTGCCCGTTTTGTCCCACATTTCTAATATTATTATGCTTTGGCGGTTTACATTTTTTACAGATCTTATGCGTATTTCACAAGGTTTGGCTAGATTTCACGCTGACGGTTATTTTTATTTTAAGTTTTGCCTATCTTAACCAATCCCTGTGAAAACGATTCAACATTTTATTTAATTTCAGAGAAAATGCTTTGTTTTTTTCAATTTAGTTAATCATTTGATATAGAGAATACTTGATTATTAAAATTAAAATTTATTTAAAGATCAAAAATAATAATTCTTGAAAATTCAAACCTCTAAAGAGAAATACAATTTAGTTATGAGGAGTGGTGATGATCATTCAATTGGTATTTTATTTCGTTTAATTAATTTATTCTTTAATTCAATTAACATTTTAAATCTTTTAAATATTTTTCGAATGAGACAAAAAAGTTTGCTACATCATTTTCAATTTAAGTTGAGAAAATACAACATCATATTAAAAAAAAAATACAAATCGAAATTGAGAAAAACAAACTTGAGAATATATAAATTGAAAATGTGAAATTGAGAAGTCTAAATTGAAATTGAGAATAAAAAATTTGATATTGAGAAATAAACAATTGAAAATGAGAAAATAATTTAGATTTCTGAATATCAATTTTTATTTCGAAATTTCAATTTTCATTTCTGAATTTGAATTTGCATTTTTAAAATTTCAAATTGTATACATTTACATTTCTCCTTTTCAATTTGTATTTTGTGGATTTCAATTTACATTTTCTTTTAGTTTTTCGTTTGTATTTTTTGGTCCGTAATCAATATTTGATTTGAACTGGGATATTGTCCTGGCTCAAGACCATTGTGCATTTATATTTAATAGAATGCAAATTTATTTACGAATGGCATGGTGACATTTATTACTTGGCTGCAGACTACCACGATCATGATTTCGACTATGTCAAAAGTCTTTTCTAGTGGCTTCGCAGCAACTTTTCAACATCAACCATTATTACTTGGTGCGATTTTTTAAACGCAAATTCGGCAAGTGAGTTGTGCTTCTCGTTCGTTTGTGAGAATCATCTCCTTATAGAGGCCGGGTTTTCATTTTTCAATAATTAAAATTGAATTTCCTGCGTATTAATTTAGAAATATTTAAATAATGTTATAACTTGTCATTGAACATTTTCAATTCTCAACAATTTTTATCCACTCAATATTTTTTGTACTTTCTCAATACATTCTGTATTTAATTATTTCAAATTGAATTGGTGAAACGTTCCATATTTTTTATTTTTGAAATGTATCTTTTATCGGAAAAAACAAAGCATTTTCCTTGGCCCACTTTCACAAATCCTTTCCGAAATATTAATATTTCCCCACTCTCTATTTCTTCTTTAGAAATCCCAACTTGCTAAAACAGAAACTCTGGGCAATGATGAACCCAGCTTGGACAGCCGCAGCTTGTCGCCCTCTCTAACCAAGCCCCTACAATGCGTCACAGCACCAGCCACACCTTCTCCCAACACGGTGTTGCTGAACTATCTTAACAATCCGTTTATCGGTGGTCCGGGCGTATTGCCATCTCCACCCTTGGTCGCCGCTCTCGCTGAAGATTCCAAACCACCAGGCCTGACGGCATGCCATGATGGGCTGGACGCGGCCAGTGATAGTGGCATCGATGACAGTATCACCGAAAACATGTCGCCCTTGAAGAGATCCTATGAACATCAGCCACAAACTCAACAACCAAGAGGCGGGGCTGCAGGCCACTGTTATGGCCTCAAGGCTGCCACTCTAAATAAAGGACAAGGATATCAGCTAAGCAATGTTGAAATATTTGACGACAACAATCAAATTAAACTCAATGGCAGTGGCAACATAGTGGCTGTGGCATCATCACCGCTACCAACAGCTTCAATCTCACTGGACGAAGATGAAGATGGTGCCTCGTGCAGCAAACGCAAACGATCGATTTCGTTTATGGACAGCAGCAATCCACTGATGACCACACCATTCCTAATGGATCTGTGCAATGATGACTACAACATGAGTGCCAAGGAATTTCTGGTCGAGAACGATATCGACAATGTACTCTGGCCAACGGAATTGGTCTGAAACAAGGAGATGAATGATGAGGTGAATTTGAAACACAGAACACACAACACAACGTTAAACATTAAATAAAAAACAAAATATTTTGACAATGGAAAAAAGAGATAATTTATAAAAAATTTTATTAACACAGATATTGTTAATATTGATTGCCAAGGCAAATGAAATGTTGAAAACCTATTTGATTTTTTTCTACCACAAAATAAATAAAATGTAAATTAGTTTTTAAGTTCATAACAACTACAACAACAAAGAAAAATTGCAAAAAAAGGATCCTTTTTTAAACTACTCCTCCTTCTCCTCACTCATCTCCCTCTTTTTGTTTTGGTCACAAAGTAAAGTAAAGAAAATACAATTATTTCGTTTATAGTTTTAGACAAATCATTATATTTTTATATAAATTGAACAAAGAAAGAAAAAATCTGCAAAAAATACAAAAAAAAAAAATCTAAAAATCTTAAAGAAAAAAATTAATCATAGTTTAAAAAAACAAACAAATACAACAAACAATTGGTGAAGGTTAACGTTAAAAAATTATACTCTCAGAAATAAATTTCTCTGCAAAAGCAAACATTAAATTCTCTAACATAACTATGATTAATCAAAAAAAAATTAAAAAAAAAAAACAACATAAAATCCCAAAAAAAAAACATATTCTCTAGTAATAGTAGTTAACCAGCAACACAATAAATTTAGTTTAAAGAATTTAAGCATTTATCAGACAATTCAATCGATATCAGTTCGTAATCTGTTTTGGCATATTGGTTTTTAACATTACCTCAATTCAAATCGAACGTGTAGTATTTTGTTTTCTTCACAATTATCTTTATATATTGTATGCACCCCATTGTGCGTGTGTCTCTGTCTATTCACATTTGTTCTTTAGTTTTCTTTTTCCAATGTCTGTTCGTTCATTGTCTTCAAAAAATATGTACTCCCCTTTTTTTCAAAATTTTATTAACACAAATTTCATTATATATTAATTATTTTATAATAAATTGATTACCTTTAATTTGAAATATTTGCAACAAAAACCATGTGTTTATTTATTGGGAAAAAGAAGGTTGGAAACAATAAAGTAAGTACATTTGTATATAAGTACAAAAATCGAATATATATATATATATATATATATATATATATATATATATATATATCAGAAAAAACTCCTCAAAAAATCAATATAAACGTCCCATCATTTTACAAATGAGTTATTCTAAGACAAGAATAAAAATGTTTATTTAAAGAGCAAGGGTCTATTAATTCAGGAAAAAAATTGGACAAAAAAGCAACATAATAAAATTAGACGGGAACAACATGTATTTTTAACAACATGTGTTTTAATCTTTTAAGATCATATAAGTTTTTTTTTAATTAATGCTACAGTCCTCCATTAACCCTCTCATGCCCGAATTTTTTTAATAAATAATTAAAACTTACTATGCTTTTTGATGAGGTATGGGTCTAAATATGATTTCTATAGAGTCTTATCAAAATATATTTCATTTAAATGTTTCTTCATTCCAAAATATTATACTAAATATTAATTTAACGAATATGGTAAATAATATGATAATTGATCCAATTTCCCGGCAGACAAATACAAATTGTACAGTAGTAATAGAAAGAATCGGATCGACATTTGAAAGGGGCCTATAACAACACGTGTGGCCTGGTCCAAAACATGGGCCTATATATTTCTCATTCACGGTAGGTATTCATAGTTGAAATATATCATGATCCGATGTAAGACTTAGTTTCTAGAGCTGTATTAGAGTAGAATGGGGCCCCATTTGGGTTATTCCAAAGTATGGACACATATATTCGACTTTGTATTCTTAGTTGGAATAGAACTTAATCTGCAAAATTTGAAAAAAAAATCGATGTAAAATTTGCGTTCTAGAGGAGTAGTAATAAAAATGGGGCATTTTATAAGGGCGCTACATTAAAAAGTGGGCCCATATAGATCGCTTTCAAAGTAGGTATTCTTAGTTGAAATATGACATGCTACGCAAAATTATATCGAGACCTAATGCACGATGTGGGTTCTAGAGATGTAATAGAGAAGAATGGGGGCCCAATTTGTATGGGAGTTATACCAAAATATGGACCCATATATTTGACTATGTCTTCTTAGTTGAAATATAATACAAAATGCAAAATTTGATAAACTTCCGATGTAAATAGTGGGTCCTAGAGGGGTAATAATAAAAATGGGGGCCATTTGTAAGGACGCTACATTAAAAAGTGGGCCCATATAGATCGCTTTCAAAGTAGGTATTCTTAGTTGAAATATGACATGCTACGCAAAATTATATCGAGACCTAATGTACGATGTGGGTTCTAGAGATGTAATAGAGAAGAATGGGGGCCCAATTTGTATGGGAGTTATAACAAAATATGATCCCATATATTTGACTATGTCTTCTTAGTTGAAATATAATACAAAATGCAAAATTTGATAAACTTCCGATGTAAAAAGTGGGTTCTAGAGGGGTAATAATAAAAATGGGGGCCATTTGTAAGGGCGCTACATTAAAAAGTGGGCCCATATAGATCGCTTTCAAAGTAGGTATTCTTAGTTGAAATATGACATGATATGCAAAATTATATCGAGATCTAATGTGTACACGATGTGGGTTCTAGAGATGTAATAGAGACGAATGGGGGCCCAATTTGTATGTGGGTTATACCAAAATATGGACCCATATATTTGACTTTCATAATATGTCTTCTTAGTTGAAATATAATACAAAATGCAAAATTTGATAAACTTCCGATGTAAGTAGTGGGTCCTAGAGGGGTAATAATAAAAATGGGGCCATTTGTAAGGGCGCTACATTACCCATATAGATCACTTTCAAAGTAGGCATTCTTATTATGAAATATGAACATAATATAATCTGCAAATTTTGAACAACTTCCGATGTAAAGAGTGATTTTTTTGAGGTTAGGATTTTCATGCATTAGTATTTGACAGATCACGTGGGATTTCAGACATGGTGTCAAAGAGAAAGATGCTCAGTATGCTTTGACATTTCATCATGAATCGTCTTACAAACGAACAACGCTTGCAAATTATTGAATTTTATTATCAAAATGCGTGCTCTGTTAAGAAAGTTCATTGCGCGCTTCCATTTTATGGTCAGTTTAATCGACCCACTGAAGCGGCTATTCGGGCTATTGTGACTAAATTTCGCACCAAATTTACATTGTTGGACATTAAACCACCAACACGCTTACGTAGAGTGCGAACTGAAGAAAATATCGCAGCTGTATCGGCCAGTGTTAATGATGACCACCAATTTTCGATTCGTCGCCGTTCGCACCAATTGGGTCTCTGTTACTCAAAAACGTGGAAATGCCAAAATTGGACTAAGCGGATGGACCACCTAAGACGCAGCCGCGGTCAACATTTAAATGAAATTATCTTCAAAAAGTAAATGTCATGGACCAATCTAACGTTTCAAATAAAGAACCGATGAGATTTTGCAAATTTTATGCGTTTTTTTTTTTTAAAAGTTATCAAGCTCTTAAAAAAACACCCTTTAAAATGTGGGTCCTAGAGAGGTAATAATTCAAATGGGGGCGACTTGAAAGGGCGCTACATTAAAAAGTGGCCTTTATAGATCACTTTCAAAGTAGGTATTCTTTATTGAAATATAACATGATTTGCAAAATTTCTGTTTCTAGTTCAAATATAACACGATCCTGCAAATTTTGTCATGATCCCATATAAAATGTCTAGAATACACATTTTACTAATTTACTAATAAATAGTGTAAATTATAGGGATATTTGTATGGAGGCTATATCAATACCAATCGTCCTTGGCCAAAAAAGTAACTTCTGTCAAATTTCATGAAAATCGGACCACAGTTGGACCACGGTAGAGTGCGAACAAGCTTAGATGGACAGACAGACATCGTTAAATCGATTCAGCTGGTGATTCTAAGCCGATCCGTATACTTAAAGGTGGGTCTAGCTCATTTATTTCTTGGTGTTACAAACATTTGGCGCGAAACTCACTTATAATACCCTAGTCCACGAAGTGGTGTAGGGTATAATTATTAATTCTGCAAAATATGTGATTTTAAAGATTTTAAAGGACTAACTCGCAATGTTGTCTATAGGCATGGAAGGGTTAACAACAACAAATAAAAACAATTAAGTTAGACTCTCACTCTCAGAGAACGTGTATATGTGGTAAGATTTCAATTTTACTTAGCGCCGGGTTATTTGTGTAGGAGATACTAGAAGGTTTCTGGCAAATGGGCCCAGCTTCCGTTTTTGTAAATAATTGTAAAAACATGATCAAATATGAAATCATAGTGGATTTCAGGCACCGTTATAGAAGTTATTTAATTTTACCTAGGATAGAGACAATTCGAGTTGGAATATAACGCCGAATTCCCAAAGTGGGGAAAATGTGTTCCAAAATTTGGAATTTTTACTAAAATTGTCGACATGCCTTTATTTAACGTTTTTATCTGCTTTGATGACTTTTAGACATTTTTACCTCAAGTTCGTAAAATTTGTAGAGACGTGACTCAAACATCTATTTTTGCTAAAATTCAGTTTTAGTGACAACTTCAATTACTCAGTCAATAACCGATGGATTTTTAAAATCAAAGTGGCGTTTTGCTCCATACCAAATGTCCTTTCTGAATAAATTCACTTTTATTATGGTTATCATATAAAGTAAGAAAACATTGACAAATTTGGCTGATTCCTCAGGTTTTAAGTAAACAATTCGATAGTTTATTCTAGAAGTCTATTGATAATCGACTAAGATACAGACTTATAAGATATAGAAGGGGCGTGGCAAAACCCGTCATATTTTGTAAGCTTAAAGTAATTATGAAAACTTTATCACATACCAAAATATACGCCCATGTGCTGACAACCGCATGATTTCCAAATCGCATTTTTTTTGGCGATTTCGAGTCTCTAAATTTCGCATTTTTACTTTAAACAATTGTTTTCAGTTTTCTTTCTTTACTGGCGGATAAATGAAGAAGATGTTTGGTTAAACATAGCAATTTTAAATAGAAATGTAAAATTTAGAGACTCGAAATCGCCAAAAAAATGCGATTTGGAAATCATGCGGTTGTCAGCACATGGGCGATAGCTAATTCCGAATATCCGTGTGGAAGTTTTATTGGTTTGAATTTTACATAGGAATATGAACCATTTGTGTAGGAAGTACCAGAAGGTCGTGCCAATTTCGCCTATCTTCGAACTACGAACTAAGTTTCGGGAAAAATATCACAATGTGCAAAGTTTGAACAGATTCCTAAACTCCCTTCGAAAGTTATCGACAGACAGACATGGCTCAATCAGCTTAACAAGTCGTGAATGGATTTGGTCCAGACATACTTAAAGCCTTAAGTCACTCCATCAATGCGTTAAACTTTTGTTCTGTCCCAAATGATATATACCCTCCTATTCTGTAAAGTGAGAAACGGAGTCAGTAACGTCATTTTACGATATTCACAATTTAGGCATCATTCGAAAGGTATTGACCAAAGAAGAGGGGAAAATTCGCTCTTTGTCTGTTATTACCGGCGCAACGTTGAGGAATAACAGCGAATGTTGATGTTAAAGCCATGTTAACTTTTTACAGCAAAAAAAATTAAAATAAGAAAAACAATGGATACACACACAGTTGATTGCTAAATTTTTGAAGTATATTTGAATTTCATAGCAAAAACTTATAAAACAGTAAAATAACGTCAAACAATTGTACTTTGCAGAATCAAATGTTATTTATGTTCGGTGCCATAGCTCGGCCTCTCTACTAGTTAACAGACAAATAGCGATATTTCTCTTCCTCTTGTATGTTTACTCTCTTTGGTATTGACTGCTACTCTCTTCTTTATCATAACACCTTTTACAATATTTCCAAAAATCTGAGTTTTTAGCTATCACTTTGAAAAAAAAAAACCGAAAATACGACGATAAACGTCCAATAATTCGACCAAGAAGTTAGACTAAGAAGAATAAAATGTATTTTTCTATTAATTCAGAAAAAAAAAGTGCAAAAGGGGGTGTTTTCAGGAGCGCTTAGCTCACGGATTGCTGGACATAGGTGCGAAATATTTTCCAAATCATCATTAAACCAATCATCTTTTTTGGGTGGAGATTACATCAATTTATTTTCGTGACCCATCCTAATATACATATACTATTGTTCTCAATCCGCTGAAACATTGCATTATGCAAATTGAGATATGTTTCATGTTTGTAGGATAAACATGGGGCGTTGCCAACTTCGTAAAAACTTAATTTACCGAATTTAAAAGTTTTCCTACAGCTAAGTCACAAACCTATGAGTTCACGGTAACGCGAAATTTACTAAAGGTCATCTGTTAACCAGTGAAGAGAATTTACAAAGAAATCAAGCAATTTGATGAATCTGGCGTCTCTGGCATTTGAGCGGATCCCAGAACCCGCACAATTTCTGTGTTTTTTCTGTTTTTTTTTTTACACAAACTCATGTTCGGCTATCTGACACAAGATGGCAGCAGAATCAGGAAAGGTACTATCGAAATACTCAGTTACCTATGGATTCTGGATTCACTCAGTCATGATATTCAAAACGTCTACCGTTCTGAAGCTATATAACCATACAACAAGAATTTAATTTTATTGAGTAGGATTGAAAAAAAAACTTTTTACTATAAATACAACAATTTAACAGCAAAATTAATGCTTTGTTGCTTCTGTGCTTATCTTCTTCCGATACTGAGAAGGAAAATAATATCATTCGTATAAGATAGAACCTTCGGGACAAAAGTGTTCCATTGACTTTGCCAGATAGTTAATTAATTTTGAATATGTATTTTTTGTATATATTCATTAAAAATATCAAATGATTTTACATTGAAAATTCATCTTACAAATCTGTGGTAAATTATTTTGAATATGGTCGTAATGCATTATTTATTTTCAGATTTGTGACGATAAATAAACAATTTTATCAATAACTTCTAAATATTTTGAATCATCTCCCTTTGTTTTTTATTTACTAAATTTATATATAAGGAAAAAACATTTCAGCCCACTTTTAATTACACTGTCCAACAAATGAAGACTTTTTGATTGGAACAGAATAGCGATTCTAATAATTCTGAAAGGGCATGTTGCGTTGGCCCTTTTTGGTAGAATAAACTTATAGCACAGCTGGTCTGATTATCTTTTAACAGTGGGTCAGTTTTAATTTTTTGGTCGAAGAGAGCATTTAAGAGAGTTTAAGACATTTAATAAATGTAATTTCTTGAAGAATATTGTAATTCAATTATAATTGGCCACTTGGCTTGGAATTACAAAGAAATAAATGAAATGAAATGAAATAACTTCTAAATATTATGAATCACCTACCTTTCTTTTTTATTTACTAAATTTATATATAAGGAAACAACATTTCAGCCCACTTTTAATTACACTGTCCAACAAATGATGACTTTTTGATTGGAACAGCGATCCTAACAATTCATGTTGTTGAAACTTATAGCACAGCTGGTCTGATTATCTTTTAACAGTGGGTCAGTTTTAATTTTTTGGTCGAAGAGAGCATTATATATTTATTCCCGCCATTCCAATGTGAAACATAGGCCCATAAGTGAACAAAATTGTTAGTTAATGTCTTAGAGAATTCTTATAGTCACAACTATATTGTGGAATTTTATGAGGATAATTTTTGAGGGAGATCTTCTAGCTCCTCTCTTTAAGGCTCAGTCATATAGACCCTTTTTCGAGAAAATCGAAAATGTGTAAAAGGAAAATTTAAGGATTAAAATGTTCTACGAAAAAATTTCAGTGAGGGCGCCAAAGACACCACATGATGCTTTTCGTTCGCGGCTCACGAGTAACATATCGATAGCAAGCATTCCGTAGCATACTCGTTAGCGAAAGCTATCATCTAAAATTTCGTTAGCTCTTACTTGTCATCGAAATCTGCAATCTCAAAAACAAAAACGACGAGCAATTTTACTCGATCACGAATGCCGTAATTCGGCTCCTGTTCTGTAATCCACTTTCAATTGGCTTTCAACACCAATTCCCATACGTTTAACACTAATTCCAATAATTAGAGTTTTGGCAAACTTTGTATTCGAATAAGAGAGACAATTGGAGCTAAACGACAAATGTACCAAACATATGTTTAAATATTTCTGGAGTGAAATATCTTGTAAAATTCACAGAAAAGCAGCAGTATATCGTCACCTTAAATGCAAAGTTACGAAACCCACCTTTTCATAAGCTTTCAATAAAAGCAAAAAACGTCCAATTGCAAAGTTCGTATTGTGTTAATAAATACTATATTTTAGGACGTATATTTCTGAGATTATGTGGTTTAGTCATACGAAAATATAAAAAAATTAAAATGTAAATTTAAACAAGAAAAAACGGCGTTAAGTTCGGCCTGGCCGAACTTTATATACCCTCCACCATGGATTGCATTCCACAGAGGTGTCGGTTATCGTAGAAGTGCAGTAATATTACAGGAAAATATAATTTTTTTAATATAGCCAAACCAAAACAAATACAAATATTGAAAAATTAATTTTATAAATAAATATAATATTTTAATTATTTCAAACCACACCTATAAGGTAATGCTACCAATAAGTGTCAATTCAAAAAATAAATATTCTTATACTTATATTTTCAAAAATATTTTCAAAGCCATAACTATTGGTAGATAGTGGGTGCTACAGTTGGTTTTATTTTCATTCTATTTGAATTCCAAAAGTACACATTTTGAAAATCCATTATCAGACGTACATAGTGCAAAATAACCTAACTTCATGATTCAACCAATTTTTGCCGTAAAAGAAAAAGCACGAATTTGGAAAAAAAACTTTTTATTTTGCGTGTCTATGCAGTCAGATACATACACCGAATACACCGAATTCCATGATTCCATGATTCCATTTGGTTGGTACCATTTTTACCCCCTTGACGTTTCTACGCAATTAGAATTTTATCATTCTAGCTGTAGTCGTTTAGTTGTTACCATTTTAATCCCTCTGTACCATTGTATCCCTTGAAAGTACTAAAAATTCGTCTATTTTCCGTGTCTACGCAGTCAGAGGAATGTATACTCCGAATTTCATGACTTAAGCTGCGGTCATTTGATTGGTACTATTTTTATCCCCTTTTTTCATTTTAACCCCAAAAAGTACGAATTTCGACAAATCAGTTTATTTTCCGTGTCTACACACTCAGAGGAATGTATACTCCGAATGTCATGAATCTAGCTTCGGTCATTAGATTGGTACTATTTTTTCATTTTAACCCCAAAAAGTACGAATTTTGAAAATTCCGTGTATTTTACTTATATATGCAATCAGAGGAATGTATAAACCGAATTTCATTACTCTAGGTACAGCCGTTTGGTTGGTACCATTTTTATCCCTCTATTCCTATTTTATCCCTTAAAAGTACGAATTTGGAAAAAATACTTTTATATTATGTATCTACTCAATTAGAGGAATGTACACACCGAATTTCGTGTTTCTAGCTGTTGTCGTTTCAAATGTACAGTTTTTATCCCTTTTTTGCCCCATTTCACCCCTTACAAATAAGAATCACTTTATGGTGCACGTTTTTGCTATAAGGGGAATGCGCGTACCAAATATCAAGCAAATATAAGCATATTAGGGATTATTATGGGTATTTTTAGTCCTTGTGAGGGAAAAATTTTTCCCTTTGGACCGATTTCGCCCCATTTCAATCCCAACCCATCTACGACTATAAGACGCATTTATGTAAAATTTTAACGTTCTAGCTCCTTTCGTTCAGATGCTAGCGTGCTTTCAACAGACGGGCGGACGGACGGACATGATCGTCTAGATCGTCTTAGAATTTTATGACGATCAAGAATATATATACTTTATAGGGTCTCAGGTCGACATTTCAAGGTGTTACAAACGGAATGACAAAGTTAGTATACCCCCATCCTGGAGGTGGAGGGTATAATGAAGGAGTCAAAATATCGCTACTATTTGAAAGAAAATTATTGTAGATTTTCAATATAAAATCTTTATTTCTTAGCGTAGAATTGTAACGAACATTGTGTATTTTGGCCAATTTGCTTTTCGATTGCTGTTACGTCTTTCCATTTCAGATGACGATACATTGTTGTTCTCTTATGCCCACAGATCTAAAGTTGTTTTGCATTTTAAGGCTTTTGAAAGAATTTAATAAAAATGTGCAAAATTCCACTGTTTCAATTTGAGGCCAGAGTTGCCGTGTCGTGGAGGATTTGTCTACATACCTGGATGCAATACTACCATTGCAATGTCATCATTCCTTTTGAACTATATTTCGTACATTTGATCAATTACGAATGTAAATAAAATACGTCCCCATTACAAAAATACCTAAAAATGTAATGTTTTATTAAAACTAATTATAAAATTTTAAATTAAAATTGTCTCCCATAGAAACCGACCCGGTTAAATGTATACGAATTGAAATGAGTTTGTATGGAAAATATATGCATCTTCCAATAAAGTAGTATACGAGTGTAAGAAAATGTAAAAATTTAAAAAAGTAAAGAAATCGCAACCCTCTAATTTCTCATGTAAATTTCAAATATGCTCCGATCATACTGCCTATATTTTCCGCTGGCACAGACCACTGACATCTCGGATATTTAGCTTCGCAGGCTATATGATTTTGATAGCGAGTGGAGAACATCCTTTCGTCATTGTTGTCAATAACGTCATGCAAGGATGTGTATCGTAGTAGATTTCGACGGACCCACTTCAAACTTGTAACACCATCAATGATTTTTTCCAGGCCGGAAGCATTACCATCGCCATATGGCCGAGATGTCGACGATTGTTGTAAGCGTTGGCATAGAGCTTTTTGCAGGCATGAACTCAAATCGATGTCCTTTTGTTGGAATGATTCATCGATGGTTGTAAAAAGTTCCGTCAATGAGGTATCTGAAAAGACGGAACACGGCAACAATTTAGTAAAAAGAGTTTGCAAATGTTGGCTCTCCTGTATTAAATTATTTAAAACAAGTAAGAACGGCATTAAGTTCGGCCGTGCCGAATTTTATATACCCTCCATTCCACAGAGGATGTCGATTTTCGTAGAAGTGCAGTAAATTTACAGGACAATGTAATTTTTTAATGTAGCTAGGGTTTGGGGTCCGGGAATTCCCGAATTTTAAAAATTTTCCAATATTTCCCGTATTCCCGGGAAATTGAAAATTTTTAACATTGGAATTTTTATATGTATTTCAAATTCATATATGTATTTACATTACTGACAATAATGAGTATTTGTTTATATTATTGTATATTTATTATATTTATATTACTACAAACAAAACTTTTTAAATTCGCTAAATAGTCATTTTTTGCGAAACCCAGCTAGGGGAATAAAAACTTTTTGTGAGGCTATTTGCAGGATCTTTATTGTGAAATAAAAATATCATGCCGACAATACTATGGCTTACAAGGCTTACAATGTAAATTTTCTTGCTTTCCTAGAAGAATCGAGGTGAATATCATCTTCAAGAGCAATTTACTTTACATATGTAGCCAGAAAGAAATGGTCTAAAAATAGGAATACAATAAAAATTGTTCGCCTGGAAACTTTCAAGAGAAATCTAATAGGAATATAAATATATGATACGGTGTATTTAAATGGCCCTTTGTAAGAATTAATGACTGGACTATTTCAATATTTTTATTTTTTTATGAATTTATTAAATTAATATTATTTTTTATGTTTCTATTGTTTTTACAGTTTAGATTATTCCCCCCTGTTTCTATAAAATATTTTTGTCTCCAGACGAATGAATATTCAAAATTAAATGCGTCATAACATTCTCCGTCAGATGAGTTATTTGTTTCCTTAATCGTTTTCAATTTTAAATCTAGTGTAGGTGTCAGTCACTTCTACCTGCGATATAAATATGCAATTCTGACGATTAGTCTACAACTTTTCAAGTTTATAATGAGAAAATGTAATTTATAATCGGAATATGTAAGTTCACGATGAGAAATGTAAATTCATAAAAGGAAATGTTAATTCATAAAAGGAGCATGAAATTCATAATTAGCACTGTAAATTCGTAATGTGAAATGTAAATTCATTTTGAGAAATATAAATTCATAATAAGAACATACAAATTGATAATGAGATATATAAATACAAAATGAGAAAATCCAAATTGATAATGAGAAAATATAAGTTCTTATTCAGGAATATATATTCATAAAATATAAATTCATAATCAGGAACTCTAAAATTTATAATCGAAGCTATGTATGTACCTTTTCTATGGATATTTTCGTAGAAACACATATTTTATCAATGTTCTCATTATAAATTTACATTTTCTCAATATGATTTTAAATTTTCTCATTATGAATTCATATTTTCTGAATATGAAAACATATTTTCTGATTATGAATTTGGATTTTCTGATTACAAACTTGTATATTTCATTATGAATTGGTATGTTCCTATTATGAATTAATTGTTCTCAATATAAATTAACAATTCTCATTATGAATTTGTATTTCTCATTATGAATTAACATGTTCATATTATAAATTTACATTACCCATTATGAATTTATATGTCCCTAATATGAATTTACATTTCTCAATATAAATTTGTATGTTCCGAATATAATCTTGAAAAGGTGTAGAGTAAAATATTTTTAAAATGAAAAATAATTTGTAAAATATTTTGACAATAACATTCGTTTTTAATTTGTAATATGACAGTATTGAAAAAAACACACCGGTTATTAAATGTTGATATTTTAAACCATATTGAACATACCTATAAATAAATTACTTTGAAATTTTTCATTCCCGTTTTCCCGGGAAATGAAAAAGTCCGGGAAACCCCAAACCCTAAATGTAGCCCAAACCAAAACAATAAGAATATTGAAAAAATAATTTTATAAATAAATATAAAATTTTAATTATTTCAAACCATGCTTATAAGACAATACGTTTATACTTTCAATTAAAAAAGTAAATATAAGAGAGTAATCTTCAAAAAAGAATAATTATCATAAATATTGGTACACTCAGAAAAAAGTGAACCCTATAATGAGTTAAAATGAATTGATTCTACTTCAATTTTCCTCAAACCAAGTAAATAAAGAGTGATTTTTTTGAGGTTAGGATTTTCATGCATTAGTATTTGACAGATCACGTGGGATTTCAGACATGGTGTCAAAGAGAAAGATGCTCAGTATGCTTTGACATTTCATCATGAATAGACTTACTAACGAGCAACGCTTGCAAATCATTGAATTTTATTATCAAAATTAAGAAAGTTCAGAAAGAAAGAAATTGTGTTCAGCGACGAAGCTCATTTTTGGCTCAATGGGTACGTAAATAGGCAGAATTGTCGATTTTGGAGTGAATATCAGCCAGAAGCATTGCAAGAGCTACCAATGCATCCAGAAAAAGTCACAGTTTGGTGCGGTTTATGGGCTGGTGGCATCATTGGACCGTACTTCTTCAAAGATGATGCGAATCGTAACGTAACTGTGAATGGTGAGCGCTACCGTGAGATGATATCCAACTTTTTTTTGCCCAAAATGGAAGAACTGAACTTGGTTGACATGTGGTTTCAACAAGATGGCGCTACATGCCACACAGCTCGCGATTCTATGGCCATTTTGAGGGAAAACTTCGGAGAACAATTCATCTCAAGAAATGGACCGGTAAGTTGGCCACCAAGATCATGCGATTTGACGCCTTTAGACTATTTTTTGTGGGGCTACGTCAAGTCTAAAGTCTACAGAAATAAGCCAGCAACTATTCCAGCTTTGGAAGACAACATTTCCGAAGAAATTCGGGCTATTCCGGCCGAAATGCTCGAAAAAGTTGCCCAAAATTGGACTTTCCGAATGGACCACCTAAGACGCAGCCGCGGTCAACATTTAAATGAAATTATCTTCAAAAAGTAAATGTCATGGACCAATCTAACGTTTCAAATAAAGAACCGATGAGATTTTGCAAATTTTATGCGTTTTTTTTTTAAAAAAAGTTATCAAGCTCTTAAAAAATCACCCGTTATTTACTCAAACTGAGGAAAATTGCAGTTAGTTTTTCCTAAAACCAAGTACAATTTTACTAAATCTAAGTAAAATTTTGATGAAATTTTCCTAAAAGTAAGTAAATCAAGTAAATATTTAACAAATTTTCTGATTTTTTCCTCAAAACAAGTACATTTTTTACTTAAACTGAGGAAAGTTTTACTTTATACAAGGAAAAAGTGAACTAAAAATAAGTTAAATTTAACTAAAAAAAGCGAACAAAAAATGCAAATCTTCAGAGTTGCAAAACTAATACAAAAAAATGACAACATGAAATATTTCTCAAAAGTTTCATGATACCTCTGCCATAAAGAGTCGATTGCTGCGAATGCAAGAAAGGCGCCTTCGCAGTGGTTGTTTAGATTAATACTCGAAGTATTTAAGAAATAAGTGTCTGCAAAAGAACGAGAATTGCTTCTTAGATTAATATTTAAGAATTTTCTAAACAATTTCAAGTGATTTTTATACGTCCATTAATGCTTAAATGTATGAAGGACTCGACATAAGTTTCAGTACACAATACTAACTTAATTTCAAGAAAAAAACATTTTTAGTTAAAATTTCCTAAGTGGATTTTTTCCATATAAAAATTTTCCAAGTAAAAGTTAAAAAAGTACGAATTTGGATATATATTTATATTTTGCGAATATATGCAGTCAGATGAATGTATACACCGAATTCCACGTTTCGAGCTGCGCCCATTTGGTTGGTACCACTTTTATTCCCTTTTCCCATTTTACCCCTTTAAAGTACGACTTTCGAAAATCCCTTTATTTTGCGTGTCTACGCAATTAGAGGGATGTACACACCGAATTTTATCATTCTTGATGTAGCCATTTAGTTGGTACTATTTTCATCGCTCTGTTCCCATTGTATCCCTTGAAGTACGCGAATTTTGAAAAAACCTTTTTATTTTTCGTGTCTGCTCAGTCAGAGGAATTTATACACCGAATTTCATGTTTCTAGCTACGACAATTTGGGTGGTACAATTTGTATCCCCTTTTTCCATTTTAACCCCTAAAAGTACGAATTTCGAAAAATCCCTTTATTTTATGTATCTACGCAATCAGAGGAATGTATACAACGAGTTTCCTTATTCTAGGTGCAGCCGTTTGTTTGTTACCATTTGTATACACTCCACGAGAGTATTATGTCTTTGTGCATTTGTTTGTAACACCCAAAAGGAAGCGAGATAGACCCATTGTTAATTATGCCGATCGACTTAGAGTCACTTTTTGAATCCGTCCGTCCGCCTGTCCATCTATTCTTGTAATCACGATACAGGTCGCAATTGTAGGTAGAACCAAATGAAACTTTGCACAACGAAGTTTTTCGGGATAAGGACGAACGCTATTTAATTTGAAGAAAATCGGTTCATATTTAGATATAGCCCCCATACGAATTGCACTCCCGATTTGACCCTTTTCACTCTAGATACCCCATATTTCAACAGGATTTCTTCAAAATTGACAAAACATCTTATATTTCAACTATAAACACTTGTGTTGAAAATTTTTTAGATCGGTTCAGATTTATATATAGCTCCCATACGAATTTCGCCCCCAATTTGACCTTTTCCGCTCTAGAAACCACATTTTTTAACACATCTTCTTCAAATTTGGCAAAATATCTTATATTTCCACTAGAAATGCCGACGGTGAATATGGGTCACATCGGTTCAGATTTATATATAGCTCCCATTCAAATTTCGCTCCCGATTTGACCCTTTTCACTCTAGATACCCCATATTTCAACAGATTTTCTTCAAAATTGCCAAAACATCTTATAGTTCAACTAGAAACACCTAGAACCTGTGTTAGATCGGTTCAGATTTATATACAGCTCCCATACAAATTTCGCTCCCAATTTGACTTTTTCCGCTCTAGAAACCACATTTTTTAACACATCTTCTTCAAATTTGGCAAAATATCTTATATTTCCACCAGAAATACCGACGGTGAATATGGGTCAGATCGGTTCAGATTTATATATAGCGCCCACACAAATTTCACTCCCGATTTAACCTTTTTTGCTGTATAAACCACATTTTTAACAGATCTTCTTCAAATCATGCAAAATATCTTATATTTCAATTAACAACACCCATGATGAAAATGGGTCAGATCGGTTCAGATTTATATATAGCTCCCATACAAATTTCACTCCCGATTTGACCTTTTTCGCTCTAGAAACCACATTTTTTAATAGATCTTCTTCAAATCTTCCAAAAATATTATATATATCAACCAGAAACACCCATGGTGAAAATGGGTCAGATCGGTTCAGATTTATATATAGCCCAATACAAATTTCGCTCCCGGCTTGACTTTTTCCGCACCAGAATCCACGGATTTTCACCGAATTTCTTCAAATTGAGCATCTTGAACTGGAAGACTCTATTGTGAATGCGGGTCATTTTACTCCATGTTTGGATATAGCCCCGATACAAATATTCTTCTCGATTTAAGAAATTGGGTCAGGTCATATTAGCCTATGATTAGGAAACATACAAAAATCCTTCCCGTTTCGGATAGAAAGTGGAGTGTATCATATAGTCGGCCCCGCCCGACTTCAGCCTTTCCTTACTTGTTATCCCTCTATAATTTGGACAAAAATACTTTAATATTATGTATATATTCAACTAGAGGAATGAACACATCGAATGTCGAATCGTGTTCCTAGCTGAGGAATTTTGACGCTAGCTTCTTTCGTTTATAGGCCTGCGTGCTTTCAACCTACGCACAGTGGTTCAGAATCAAAATCCATCGGCCAAAATGCAATAACATTTTGAGTCCTGTATGAACCCAAAATTAGACAAGGACCCAAGGATTATTTTGAGATATTAACATTAAAAATCAGGAAATCGGATATATTTTAGAAATCGGGCCAAAGTTGACAGCTTTTCGTATATTTCGATTTTAAAGAAAATTAAAATTTTTATTTTTTTGTTTTAATGTTTTTTTAACATATTTTTACGCATTTGTTCATAATGCAAAGAAAACATTTTAATTCTTTTTTATTACAGATTATCACGTTTTTCAGATTTTGAAAATTGAAAAAAAACATAATTTCTTTTGTTGTTTGTATGTATTGTTGGTCTGTTATGTTGTATGTCTTGTCATTTATTTTGGTTTAAGACCAAAGGTTGTGCTGAAGTCTTCAGCAGAGCCCAAAATTAGCAAAAAGGCAAAGTGAGACCTTTATTGTTGCAGCTAAAAGATGGGTGCCCATCGAAACGGCGCAGTCAATTTCTTTTTTTTTGTATTTGTTGAACTGTTTCTCACACATTTTAAGAGATTTTGCACTCAATTTTTTTTATTTGAAATTGTGGTTTCTTAGCATTATTATGATTTTGGGCATATTTCCGGCAAATGAATTCCGATTGTTATACAATTCAGTAATATATATGTATACTTTATAGGGTCAGGTCGATATTTCAAGGTGTTACAAACGGAATGACAAAGTTAGTATACCCCCATCCTGGGGGTGGAGGGTATAAAAATGGAGCCAGTGATGTCATTTTTCGTCCAATATTAATCATTTGGGCATCGTTCAAAGATATTGACGCCTTCTATTTTTTTCATGACACATTTTACAAAATGTTTCCTAGAAATGTGAGTTTCCTGCTGTCACTTTGAAAAACCACAATATATCAATCTAAACGTCCAATAAATTTAAATTTAAAGTGTTTTCAGAAAAAAAAAAATCGACAAAAATGCAACAAAAAAAATTACACGGGAAAACATGTCCTAGCGACGAAATATTTCTCAGATCATCATTAAACAATACAATCTTCATTTCCGGGGGATGATCGCAGCAATTTATTTTCGTGACCCATCCTAATATAAATATACTTTATGTGGTCTCCTAGAAATATTTTCAGGTGTTGCAATCCGAAGCTGCTGGACAAGGCCGATGATTAATCGGTTACGATTTTGGACACTCTATTTTCAATATAAAATGTTTTGTAGATATTATTCAAATCATTTTGCGGACGTTGACATCCTTCTGCTTAGAACCTTTTTGTTATTTGTACGAAATCAATCCATCAATCAATCATCAACATACCCACTTTTGTTCCCGTTGAATTTTTATAAATCACTTTAAAGTTATTAACCATCGACCACAATTCCGTTTCGAAATTATTATCAGATCTATGACGTTTTTCCGACTTCTCGGTAGGCTCGAATACGATGTACGATCTGAATATATACGAGACGAAGGCACTGGAAGCGGCCAAAATCCCAGTCGATACCAAGGCTGCTGTATTGATATTGATCAAGGCCTGGGAATAAATACAAAATACTAGGAAGTAGAATTTTCAAACACAGACCGCATAATTACCGGTTCGTTGCCATACACATCGACTTCCCGCATAATCGGCACCTTGAGAAAGGGCAGGAGGAAGTCCAAGCCCAAGGCGATATTTTCACCCAGCGGCTTAAAGGACACCACATTCAGTTTCGGCTGGCGCTCCAACATCGACACTATTGAACTTCCGTTCAGTGGCAAATCGTAGGTGGCGTTGGCACAACAACTTCCGGTTAGATACGCTACGAGCATTATTGAAATTTTAAACGAAATTAACATTTTTTGTGATTTGTTTTGCTTTATTTTTACAAGTGAACTTTACAGCTCCCACTGAGTTTGGGAAATGAATGTAGCTTTTGGAGATTGGTTAACTTTAAGGTTCCTCGCCCGTTGTGTGTGTGCGTTGCATTTCAAGCTCTGTTGCCTGGAATAATGGTAGCGGTGGCGTTGGGTTCAATCTGGTGACAAAATGAATGTTCAAATGGTTGTTCAAAGTTTTTACGAGTGGTGTGGGGTGGCTTGAATGGTGAATCTTGGTTGGAAATGCACTGATTCCATAGTCAAACTTTGTAATTTAGTTTGTTATGCAAATTATGTATGCTTTTGTTGCTGTTGCTGTTGGTACTGTAAGCGTTGGCAAAATTATGTACGCTTTAAATTTTTTGTTGTTTTTGTATTTACATATGTATACACAATTATTACATATGTATGTATATATGTAATTGTATATATAACAATTGCTGTTTATTTACACAACACTAATATCGTTGCTTTATATTATATAACTGCCGACAAATATATTCACTGATTGTTGGTTTTTGTTGTTGAAATGCAGCCTATGGTAATTGTGGAAATAGAATCTCTCTCTAATTGCAGGTCGAGGACGGACGCTGTTGAATTTGATGAAAATCGGTTATGATTGAATGACTTAAGCCCCTAGGTATGTTTGGACCAAATCCGTTTCATGATTTTTTAACCCTTTATGGAAGTTGGTGTATAAGTTAATCCTCTGATGATGGGAAACATATTTTTGTGGTATGTTTGTAGTTTACAAGATAAATTAAATCAATGTCAAATATATGGGACACAAATAAATAAGTGGCCAAAAGTAAGAATTTGGATGACAATAAATATTTTTTTACTTAACGTCTCCTAAGACTCTTAAAAATATTCATAATATTTTTTTTAGTTTTTTCGTTTGTATTTTTTTGGTCTGTAATCAATATTTGATTTGAACTGGGATATTGTTCTGGCTCAAGACCATTTTGCATCTATATTGAATAGAATGCAAATTTATTTACAAATGGCATGGTGACATTTATTACTTGGCTGCAGACTACCACGATCATGATTTCGACCATGTCCAAAGTCTTTTCAAGTGGCTTCGCAGCGACTTTTCAACATCAAAACCCGGACTCTATAAGGAGATGATTCTCACAAACGAACGAGAAGCACAACTCACTTGCTGAATTTGCGTTTAAAAAATCGCACCAAGTAATAAAGTACACATGCCATCTTACATATGCATCTCATTTCATGGTTCTAGCTGCATCCATTTGTTTGGTAAAATTTTTATCCCTTTTTCCATTTTACACCCTAAAAGTACGAATTTCGAAAATTCCGTTTATTTTATATGTGTACGCTATCAGAGGAATATATACACCGAATTTCATTATTCTAGGTGCAGCCGTTTGGTTGGTACTATTTCTATCCCTCTATCCCCATTTAAACCCTTAAAAGTAAAAATTTAGAAAAAATACTTGTATATTATGTATCTACTCTATTAGAGGTATGTACACGCCAAATTTCGTGTTCCTATCTGTTGTCGTTTGATAGGTACTATTTTTAGCCCTTTTCGTCCCATTTCGCCCCCTACAAATAAAAATCACTCTATGGTGCCCTTTTATGCTATAAAGGGAATGCGAATTGCAAATATCAAGTAAATACAAGCTATTATGTTCAAAAAACATGCTGAAATACTCTAAATATTAGGGGTATTTTCAGTCCTTGTGAGGGAAAATTTTTTCCCTCTGGGCCGATTTCGCACATTTTCAATCCCAACCGATCTGGAACCATAAGACACATTTAGGAAAAATGTGAACCTCCTAGCTCATTTCGTTCGGCCGCTATCGTGCTTTCAACAGACAGACGGACATGGCTATATCGTTTTAGAATTTTACCACGACCCAGAATATATATACTTTATGGGGTCTCCGATGAATATTTTAAGGTGTTACAAACGGAATGACAGAGTGAATATAGCCCCATCCTGGAGGTGGAGGGTATAAAAATATAAATGAATCGTTCGTCAGTCGCCGATAAGTAGCAACTATATGAATTGTCAAATATATTTGACAAATCCACGGAAAGAGTTAAGCCGTCCGCCCGTCCGTGTGGCTAGTATACACGATAACTCTCGAAAGGAGGTAAGGAATCACATGGCAATATTTTTCCCAGACTTGGTTTAAGTTCGAAGATGGGCGAAATTGCCACGCCCCTCCTGGTACCTCCATCACAAAACGGCCATATTCCTATGTTAAATAAAAACCAATGTATCTTCCAAACGGATATTCGAAATCAGCTATATTTAGGTATATGAAAAGTGTTTATAATCACTTTGAGCGTACATAAAAAATATGGAGGGCTTTGTCACGCCCCATCGAGTACCTCCCATACAAATCACCCTAACCTATGGAGCGTGGAATCCATCATGGCTTGATATTTGATCATAGTTTTAGAGCTGCTTTATAAATGTGTACCTCTCACATAAATTATCCGACCCCAAGTCAAATTTAAGTCCTTATAACTACCGCATATATGTTCTCTGAGAGTGTGGGTATATATAAGCCGACTGACGCTTTCTTGTTTCTCATTCTCGTTGTTGGAATTCGGCCTTAAGTAGTTGAGGTACTGTTTGGAACAATCACTTCGAAGTCCACTGCTGATTACTATCTACAATGAAAGAAACACGTTCGTAGTCGGAACGCAATTGTACGTTGCAGCACCTAATTTTGACAGTGAAAGTCAACAAACGTCGACGTCCGAAATTTCTTTTGCAGCAAATGCAATGCTTTGATCTGGTAAAGATTTCTGACATAAAAAAAATTTATTTAGTCAAGGACCCAAGTACCAGAAAAATAAAAATTGTACTTTTCTTTTAAATCGAAAAATAAGAAAGGTATCGACTTCAGCCAATCTAATGATAATATTAAAAGAAAAATTAATAAGAAGATAGTTCTTGCCTGACTTTAGTTTTTTGAAGAACTTTCCAAATACGTTTGACAGTTTTGGTGATTGAAATAAGTTTTTTCTTAAACGAGTTTTTCTTAGATGAAATAATTTTAGTAATAAGAAAATGTAAAACGGATAAACTATCTTAAAATCGACTTTTATACCATCCACTATGTCTTTGTGCATCATTTATTATACAGATCGACTTCGAATCACTTTCTGAGTCGAAGTCTGTCCGTCATCTATCTTGTACCTCAAAGTCCGATCCTAACAAAAAATGGCACAAGTAAGTTTTGCGGGCCAAGGACAAATGCTATTTAATCTAAAGCAAATCGATTCAGATTTAGATATAGCCGCCATACAAATGTCGCTCCCTATTTGACTTTTTCCGCTCTAGTAAGCACATATTTTGCTTGATTTGCTTCAACGTTAAAATTCAGCCGGAAACATCTAAGGTGAAAGAGAGTCATATCGGTTCAGATTTGTATAAAGCTTCCATTCAAATTCCGCTCCCGATTTTACTTTCATTTATAGTAATCCTTTTTTTTAATTTAGTAAAACACCTTATATTTCTACTAGAAAGACCTATACTGAAAGTGGTCAGATCGGTTGAGATTTATATATAGCATTCATTTTTCTTAAAATTTAGGAAACATGATATATTTCAACTTGAAAGTGAGTAACATCTTTACATGTTTTGATGATTTTTATCAAACTTGACACAATGATTTGTATGAGAGAAAAAAATAATTTTGCAGCTATTAAACATAAGGATAGGTCACAAAAATAATTTGATACGGTCTCCACATGGAAGTGAAGTTTTGATTGTTTAATGATGATCTGATTGCTGGGTCTAGCCGTCTATGAGCTAAACGATTCTAAAAAAAAAACACACAAAAACAAAATCATTTTTCCCGTGTAATTTTTATATGTTTTGACATTTTTTCTGAATTATTAGACCCTTGGAAGCACTTTAAATATAAAATTTTATTGATGTCTTAGAAAAACTTTTGGACGTTTGATTGATTTTTTTTTTGGTTTTTTAAAGTGACAGCTAAAAACTCATATTTCTTGGAAACATTTTGTAAAAGGTGTTATGAAAAATAAATAGAAGGAATCTATATCTTTCGAATGATGCCCAAAAGATGAATATCGGATGAGAAATTAAAATCACTGTCTCCCTTTGTGTGAAATAATTGAGTGAGATTGTTTTTCAGAGCCAAAATTTTCAAACTCTTCTTACAAAAATGAGCGCTGCTGCCTCAATTCCCTTCAGATTTTCATCAATTAGGCATCATTCGAAAGGTGTTGACTGCAGCTAAAATATATATGTATAAAATACTAACACCAAATACGAAACAGTTTTCAGTATTCAACATGAAAAACACAAAAGAAAACCAGTAAGGAAAGGCTAAAGTCGGGCGGGGCCGACTATACGATACACTCCACTTTCTATCCGAATACAATTCAACTCGGTAAAAAGTGAAAACGGGAAGAATTTTTGTATGTTTCCTTATCATAGGCTAATATGACCTAGTCCAATTTGTCAAATCGAAAAGAATATTTGTAATAACAATAAGTTCTTCCAGTTCAAATATAACGTTTTGTGGTCACTTCAAAGAAATTCGGAGAAAATTTGTGGTTTCTGGGGCGGAAAAAGTCTATCCGGGAGCGAAATTTGTATTGGATCTATATGTAAATCTGAACCGATCTGACCCATTTTCACCATGGGTGTTTCTAGTTGAAATATAAGATGCTTTGAAAGATTTGAAAGAAATCTGTTCAAATATGTGGTTTATAGAGTGGAAAAAGTGAAATCGGGAGAGAAATTTGTGTGGCAGCTATATATAAATCTGAACCGATCTGGCCCATTTTTACCACAGTTGTTTCTAGTTGAACTATAAGATGTTTTGCCAATTTTGAAGAAAATCTGTTAAAATATGTGGTATCTAGAGCGGAAAAAGTCAAATTGGGAGCGAAATTTGTATGGGAGCTATATATAAATCTGAACCGATTTGACCCATTTTCATCATGGGCGTTTCTAGTTGAAATATAAGATATATAAGTTGAAATATAAGATATATAAATATAAGATGAAATATAAATCTGAACCGATTTTCTTCAAATTAAATAGCGTTCGTTCTTATCCCGAAAAACTTAGTTGTGCAAAGTTTCATTTGGTTCTGTGTACAATTGCGACCTGTATCGTGATTACAAGAATAGATGGACAGACAGACAGACAGACGGACGGACATCGCTAAATCGATTCAAAAAGTGATTCTAAGTCGATCGGTATAATTAACAATGGGTCTATCTCTCTTCCTTTTGGGTGTTACAAACAAATGCACAAAGACATAATACTCTCGTGGAGTGTATAAATAGAGCTGTTTCCGAAGATCCTTATGGGAATGAGCTATTATTATTATTATTGGGAATTTTTTGCAATTAGCTTTGAAAAATGACATCCTGTAAGTGATGTCTGCTTCGCACTTCGGCAATGATTTCATTTCGAATGTTAGTTTTTATTTGGAATATGGTTCTTGGTATGTTAACGTACACTCTTTCTTTCAAATATCTCCAAGGAATACTGTCAGGAGCAGTGGAGGCCAGTTAAAGTCGCTTGTGCGCGAAATAATTCGTTCGCCGAATATGTCCCTTGGTTTGAAAAATAAGATTCAATTATTTTCAATAAATTCCCCAAGTCTCCTTCACAAAATGCTTAAAAAAAAAAAACAAAGAAAGAATAATAATTAAAAAAGTTATAAAGAATTCATACCATATAGCTCATTCTACGCCACCCTGTAGTTATATGAGTTTTAATTTGACATAGGGCGTGGCAATTTCGCCCATATTCGAACTTAAACTATGTTTGGGAAAAATATTACCATGTGCGAAGTTTGCATCGTTTACACCAGCCAGCCAGAAGGACAGAAGGAAGGACATGGCTCAAAGAACTTAAAAAGTCATGAAACGGATTTGGTCCAAACATACTTAGGGTCTTAAGTCACTCCTTCGATGAGTTACACTTTTTTGTCTCAAATGATATATACCCTCCTACTCTACCTACCACCTACCGTGGAGGTCCGGAGGAGAAGTGGATCCGCCTGACATTAGCCTTTCCTTACGTGATATTCTTTGCTAATGCTGCGTTCGGATAAGAGGAAATTGGGTAAATTTCAATATCTTGTAGAGTTAATTAAATATTGAAAATATCAGATATCTTTGACAAAAGTTGGAATTGTATATGTAATTTAGTTTAGAACGCCAAATACATAGAAAATTGTATACACAGGTCTTTGACAACATTTTTATTGTATAGTGGAATCATTACATCCAATGTGTGTCAAATGTTAAGTCCAATCACATCTGCAATAAAAATTGTTCGAATGTACTCGTATTTATTATACACTCCACGAGAGTATTATGTCTTTGTGCATTTGTTTGTAACACCCAAAAGGAAGGGAGATAGGCCCATTGTTAAGTATACCGATCGACTTAGAATCATTTTCTGAGTCGATTTAGCAATGTCCGTCTGTCTGTCTGTCCGTCCGTCCATCTATTCTTGTAATCACGATACAGGTCTCAATTGTAGACAGAACCAAATGAAACTTTGCACAACGAAGATTTTCAGGATAATGACGAACGCTATTTAATTTGAAGAAAATCGGTTCAGATTTAGATATAGCCCCCATACGAATTTCACTCCCGATTTGACTCTTTTCACTCTAGATACCACATATTTGAACAGATTTTCTTCAAAATTGGCAAAACATCTTATATTTGAACTAGAAACACCTGTGGTAAAAATGTGTTAGATCGGTACAGATTTATATATAGCTCCCATTAAAATTCTGCTCCCGATTTGACTTTTTCTGTTCTAGAAACCACATATTTTAACAGATTTTTTGTAATACAAATATTCTTCTCGATTTGACAAATTGAACCAGGACATATGATTAGGAAACATACAAAAATTCTTCCCGTTTTCACTTTTTTTCCTAATTGAATTGTATTCTGATAGAAAGTGGAGTGTATCATATAGTCGGCCCCGCCCGACTTTAGCCTTTCCTTACTGGTTTTTTACTATCTTAGGTCCATTTAAAACAAATAATAATGCTGTCACCTTGTCAAGTCTATTAGTTTTTTAGCAAGTAAACCAATTACACATGGCTAAAGATTTATTGATTGGCTTAAATCTAAACTAAAATTCTCTAGCTCGAATTGAATGTCTCTCTTTAAATGCTGACATTTGATCGTTTTCGTTCAAAAATTTCATTGTATTAAATAAAAATGTCTTACAGATTGTGAAATATACCATAACCAATAAAATATTTTTGTTATGAAATGCTTTCATAAATATAATCAAGGATTTTCTTGTTTTTATGAAACGATGATTTTTAGTGTGTCGATGATTTTTAGTGTGCCTAACAATTCTCATTTCTTCTATGTTAACTCTGACATAAGTATGTACCGAATTTTGATCAAAACATATTCAGTGCAAAGGTTCTCACAATGATGGGGTGCATCGACCAATTTCACGCAATTAAAACAAGTCAGACTTTTTTATTTTTTGTTTATATTGTAAATTTCAGTAGAAATTATTAATATTTATGAAACTTTTTCATTATAAAATCTATGCAAATTATCATAAATTATATTATGAAAAAATAAAGAACTTGTATGACAAAAGTTCATTGAATTGCATTTCATTGTCACGTTTCATTGATTTGTGGCAAAATCATAAATATTATAAAGACAATTTCAATTTCAGTGTAGGTAGGCACTTTTGTATTATTTTTGTTTTACAGGTTTTGTATAGGGACGCCGAAAATGGTGGGAGATAGAAGGTAGATATGTTCACAAGAAATGTTAAGAATGAAAAAATAGTAGAATCCTCCCGGGCCACTTATAATGGTAGATGATGTAGATAGACAGATTTGTATTAATAATAGGCCAATTATAATAGGCAATATTAAAAACTTTAATGAAGAGTTAATTTTTTTTCAAAATAAAAAATATTTTTCATATTGTCCCTGAGCACTATTGCCTTTTTATACCCTCCACCTCCAGGGTGGGGGTATATTCACTTTGTCATTCCGTTTGTAACACCTTGAAATATTCATCGGAGACCCCATAAAGTATATATATTCTGGGTCGTGGTAAAATTCTAAGATGATGTAGCCATGTCCGTCTGTCTGTTGAAAGTACGATAGCGGCCGAACGAAATGAGCTTGGAGGTTCAAATTTTTCTAAATGTGTCTTATAGTTGTAGATCGGTTGTGATTGAAAGTGGACGAAATCGGCCCAGAGGGAAAAATTTTTCCCTCACAAGGACTGAAAATACCCCTAATATTTAGATTATTCAGCATGTTTTTTGAACATATTAGCTTGTATTTACTTGATATTTGCAATGCGCATTTCCTTTGTAGCATAAAAGGGCTCACTCTATGGTGCCCTTTTATGCTTCTTATATGTAGGGAGCGAAATGGGACAAAAAGGGATAAAAATGGTACCTATCAAACGACAGCAGATAGAAAGACGAAATTTGGCGTGTACATTCCTCTAATTGAGTAGATACATAAAATAAAAGTATTTTTTCTAAATTCGTATTTTTAAGGGGTTAAATGGGGATAGAGGGATAAAAATAGTACCAACCTAACGGCTGCACCTAGAATAATGAAATTCGATATATACATTCCTCTAATTGCGTAGACACGTAAAATAAAAGAACTTTCCAAAATTCGTACTTTTGGGGTTCAAATGGAAAAAGGGGATAAAAATAGTACCTACCAAATGACAGCAGCTAGAATCATGAAATTCGGAGTATACATTCCTCAGACTGCGTAGACACGAAATTCGTACTTTCAAGGGATACAATGGTTACAGGGGATAAAAATAGTACCAACTAAGCGAATACAGCTAGAATGATGAAATTCAGTGTGTACGTCCCTCTAATTGTGTAGATACGTAAAATAAAGAGATTTTAGATAGTAGTACTCTTGAGGGGGCAAAATTGGAAAAAGGGGATAAAAATGGTACCAACAAATTGGCCGCTGATAGAATCATGGAATTCGGTGTATACATTCCTCTGATTGCATAGCCACGTAAAATATTTTTTCCAAATTCGTACTTTATTTTGTTGCTTTTACGACAAAAAATGGTAGAATCATGAAGTTGTCTTATACTGCGTACGAGAGAGATAAGGTATTTTAAAAATTTATACTTTTAATTTAATAGGATGGAAATACAACCAATAGGTATAGTAATTAATTAAAATAGGATGGAAATACAACCAACCAAACGACTGTAGCTGAAAATACACTCTTTATCCCCCAATATTTAGAGTATTTATGATTGCTCCCTTATATTTACTTTATGAATTGAAGTATTATTTCCATTATATATATACATAGTATACAAATATTGGTAGCCTTGGCTTATTAATTAAATTTTTTATTTTCATACAGTTAAAATTTATTGCGGACATTCCTTTTGTAGCTTGGAAGCACCACAAAGAAAATAAAAGTTGTAGCGGGCGAAATTGGACAAAAAAGGGATAAAATATGGTAACAATGATACGACAACAGCTAGAATCATGAAATTCGGTGTGTACATCCCTCTAATTGCATAGACACGTAAAATAGAGGAATTTTTCGAAATTCGTACTTTTAAGGGATATAATTAAAAAGAGGTATAAAAATGGGACCTACCAAACCGCTGAAGTTGAAATCATGAAATTCGGTGTATACATTCTGACTGTGAAGACTCGAAAAAGTGTTTTTTCGAAATTTGTACATTTGGGCGGAGAATGGGGCGAATGGGGATATCTTTAAATTTTATACTATCACTTATCACTTTGTCTGTATCTGAAAATGCTTCACCCTAATGGCGACTGACAATCGCCTAATATTTAGGCATGTTCAGTCAGCATTTTATTTATATATAGTAGTCGATTTTAAACCGTGCGCATAAGTATACATTATAGTTTGAAATAGTAAACAAATATAGTAATGTGCATAAAAATATCACAATTTTCGTAATGTGGTACTGTAATTCTATGTAAAGTCGACATCTTTTAATCTGCTGGTAATACTGTGGAATGCACTCCGTGGTGGAGGGTATATAAGATTCGGCCCGGCCGAACTTAACGCCTTCTTACTTGTTAGACTTAGCATCGAAAACCATAAATTTGACTTACACTGGATAATTATCCAATTATTTTTTCATACACAACTAGATATTGCTGTTGGCGACAATTTAAAAAATATTTTCATTGAAATTTTATCTTTTTAGGCTTTGTTATCGCAGCTTAGTTATCCAGTCTTAAAGAAAACCGCCCTAATATTTCGTATCACATTTGGGGATTTTTTGGTAACCATGTGCCCCTCTGTCGCGATTAAAGTCACAGGCATGAAACGATTTAAATTCAAATTTGTCGATGGTGTTATATTTTTCGTCAAATTCAAAAATCCTGGCATTTAACTAATGTATTGTCTTTGGTGCTCATAACATTGATTTTAAACACTTGCAAATCGTCACATTTTAAGGAGGCGTGTTGAACTAGTCCAATCTCGTTTCAAATCTGAAAATTTTACAAAGAAGTTCGATCTCAATAATTTATTTCAAAGTATCCAATATCTTAAAAATGAGCGTAACATTTTATGTGATATTTAAATACTTCATAACTTTAGTTAATACTGTCATCACTTTATGGGCTGAGGGGTTCCAATTACAATCGCGATATTTCAATTTGCAATCATTGCCATTATGGGCCGCATCCACAGCATCTTGGACAGCAGTGCCACTCAAAACACTGCGAACCGTATGCAAGCTACGGATGAAACAATTCCAATGTTAGTAAACTATCTCAAAGTTCGGCACTCTGGCAACTCACCTTAGAACACCATCAACGATTTTTCGGACACTTCCTGCTGTACCGGGAGTAGCGTCCGCCGCCGTAGCGCCGTTCTGCACATACTCGCAGATAGTTTTTTGCACACATTTACTTAGATCGATATTGCGCTCGTGTAACTTCGACTCCACGTATGATATGGCATTTACGTGGTTGATGGGTGCTGCAATGGATCGAATTAGATTTGTGGGATGACATTCTCTGCGTCTAACTTACCCGTGGAATTATCATCATATGTGTATGGAGCGTATTCTTCAGATTTCCGGGAGGTTTTCCGATAACCGCCCACAGCAGCAAACGGTGCAAACAGGAACTTCAGAAGAATGGCAAAAATACCGCCGATGGCCACCACTGCACCCGTCGTTAGGATCGAATGCACATTCAAGTTGAACAAGTTGCGGAAGGCCGTCCTCGTCATGCCCATGCTGCGTTCGATCGGTATACGTACGAAGGGTACGATAAATTCCAGATCAATGCTGACGTCTTCGTCGTCGGCATGAAACTGAAATCCTCTCGATCGGCGACTAGTAAGCGGCATTAATGTCGTCAGCCTTGGCATAGCCATAATATCCATATCCGCATTCGTTTTCACCAAGTTGCGCGGTTCGAAGCCACGAAATCGCAGCACATTCGTGGAGTTTGAGTTCACATAAAATCCTTTGTTAACACTTGTTGTGAATTCGTAGTAATTGAATTTCATAAACAATATCGTCACCATAAACAACTGGTTGTATGTGAAATAACGTGTTTTGTAATGGGCCAGCATTTCGAGCGTCGCGTTTTGAACCAAACCGAAAATTACAAAGCCGACGTTCCACGGGGGCTGCCAAAGTGTTTCTGAGCAAAGTTTTGCAGCTCCGAGCTAGGTTTATATGAATTACATGTCATGGTGTATCCCACTAACACCCCCTCCCCCTCTCTGCGTATGTAAATCTTCGCGTGGCACAACAGAAATGAATAATGGGAGGCAACGTATGCAACATGTGTCGCGGCACGGTCTGCGTGAATGACACGAGTTTTATGCTTCGTTAATAAACAAATTTGAATCAAATGTGTTCACTGACGATGCGTGCTGCCAATTTAACATTTATTACAAATTATGTGCGTGTACCTAGATCTAGACTAGATCATATCAGAGCATGTAAAAGGGGGTGAGGAGAACGACCAGACGGAATATTATATATTCCACAGTATTATAGGCAGATTACAAGAGTTGATATTACACGGTACCAAATGAAGAACGTTTTTATACCCTCCACCTCCCGTATGGGGGTATACTAAATTTGTCATTCCGTTTGTAACACCTTGAAATATCGAACTGAGACCCTATAAAGTATATATATTCTTGATCGTCATAAAATTCTAAGACGATCTAGCCATGTCCGTCCGTCCGTCTGTCCGTCTGTTGAAAGCACGTTAGCATCTAAACGAAAGGAGCTATGACGTCCACATTTTACATAAATGCGTCTTATAGTCGTAGATCGGTTGGGATTGAAACTGGGCGAAAACTGCCCAAAAGGGAAAAATATTTCCCTCACAAGGACTAAAAATATCCATAATAATTCCTTATATTTTACAGTATTTAGGCATGTTTTTTTCAATATATCTGCTTGTACTTACTTGATATTGGGTATGCGCATTCCCCCTATAACAAATAGGCGTACCATACAGTGATTCTCATTCGTAGGGGGTGAAATGGGATAAAAATGGTACCTATCAAACGACAACAGCTAGAAACACGAAATTTGGTATGTACGTTCTTCTAATTGAGTAGATACATAATATAAAATTATTTTTTCAAAATTCGTACTTTTAAGGGGTACAATGGGAATAGAGGGATAAAAATGGTACCAACCTAACGGCTGCAGCTAGAATAATGAAATTCGGTGTAGACATTCCTTTGATTGCGTAGACACGTAAAATAAAGAGTTTTTTCGAAATTCGTACTTTTTGGGGTTAAAATGTAAAAAGGGGATAAAAATTGTACCAACCAAATGACCGCATCTATAGTCATGAAATTCGAAGTATACATTTGTCTGACTGCGTAGACACGAAAAATAAAAAGGTTTTTCAAAATTCGTACTATCAAGGGATACAATGGGACAGAGGGATAAAAATGTTACCAACTAAACGGCTACAGCTATAATGAAGAAATTTGGTGTGTACATACCTCTAATTGCGTAGACAAGTAAAATAAAGGAATTTTAAGAAAGCCATACTTTTAAGGGGGTAAAATGGGAAAAAGGGATAAAAATGGTACCAACCAAATGGCCGCAGCTAGAATGACGGAATTCGGTGTACACATTCGTCTGACTGCATAGATAAGTAAAATAAAAATATTTTTCCAAATATTTTTCCAAATTCGTATTTTTTATTTTTGTTTTAATCATGAAGTTAGGTTATCTTGCACTGTGTACGCGAGAAATAATTAATTTTCAAAATTTGTACTTTTGAAATTAAAATGGATGGAAATACAACCAACTGTAGTGTTTAAGTTTTATTGAAGATTGCTGTCTTATAAAGAGTGATTTTTTTGAGGTTAGGATTTTCATGCATTAGTATTTGACAGATCACGTGGGATTTCAGACATGGTGTCAAAGAGAAAGATGCTCAGTATGCTTTGACATTTCATCATGAATAGACTTACTAACGAGCAACGCTTGCAAATCATTGAATTTTATTATCAAAATGCGTGCTCTGTTAAGAAAGTTCAGAAAGAAAGAAATTGTGTTCAGCGACGAAGCTCATTTTTGGCTCAATGGGTACGTAAATAGGCAGAATTGTCGATTTTGGAGTGAATATCAGCCAGAAGCATTGCAAGAGCTACCAATGCATCCAGAAAAAGTCACAGTTTGGTGCGGTTTATGGGCTGGTGGCATCATTGGACCGTACTTCTTCAAAGATGATGCGAATCGTAACGTAACTGTGAATGGTGAGCGCTACCGTGAGATGATATCCAACTTTTTTTTGCCCAAAATGGAAGAACTGAACTTGGTTGACATGTGGTTTCAACAAGATGGCGCTACATGCCACACATCTCGCGATTCTATGGCCATTTTGAGGGAAAACTTCGGAGAACAATTCATCTCAAGAAATGGACCGGTAAGTTGGCCACCAAGATCATGCGATTTGACGCCTTTAGACTATTTTTTGTGGGGCTACGTCAAGTCTAAAGTCTACAGAAATAAGCCAGCAACTATTCCAGCTTTGGAAGACAACATTTCCGAAGAAATTCGGGCTATTCCGGCCGAAATGCTCGAAAAAGTTGCCCAAAATTGGACTTTCCGAATGGACCACCTAAGACGCAGCCGCGGTCAACATTTAAATGAAATTATCTTCAAAAAGTAAATGTCATGGACCAATCTAACGTTTCAAATAAAGAACCGATGAGATTTTGCAAATTTTATGCGTTTTTTTTAAAAAAAAAGTTATCAAGCTCTTAAAAAATCACCCTATATATACTTTTTGAATTGCCTTGAAGTATTATTTCGATATATATTATAAAAAATTAGTTTTTTCAATATTTTTTATTTATTTTGGTTTGGCATTTGACATTTGCATGTAATGTTACTGCATTTCTACGAAAATCGACAGCCTCTGTGGAATGCAATCCATGGTGGAGGGTATAGAAAGTTCAGCCCGGCCGGGTATAGAAAGTTCAGACCGTTTTTACTTGTTATGTCTCTGTATAACCACAACTGTAGTTATACAGTTCTCATTTTTGCATGTTTTCTTATGGAAATGAATGAGAGAAATATAGTTCTTGACGAAGTTCTTTGACGCTAGCGTCAAAACCACAACAGTAGAATATTTTCTTGGCGTCGTTCTCTTAAATTTTTCTGGTAAAAATAATCTTTGGGGAATATTTTACATCACATGTGGTGACGATAAGTATCAACAAGTAAGGAAAGTCTAAAGTCGGGCGGGGCCGACTCTATGATACACTCCACTTGCAATCCGAATACTATTTAATTCGGTGAAATAGTGAAAACGGGAAGGATTTTTGTATCCTGTAAATGTATGTGTTTGACAAAAATGTTAAATCGGAAAGGACTTTTGTATGGGGGTATATTGAAATCTGGAACGAAATAGGTGAAATATAATATGTATAGTTTGGCCAAAATCGGTTAGACATTTGGGAGCAATATTTGCATTTGCTCTATATCTAAATCTGAACCGATCTTAGCCACTTTCACACTAGGGTTTTTAATTGGATTATAAGTTGTTGTGCCAAATTTAAAGAAAAACGAGTACAATATGTGGTTTCTAAAGCGACGAAAGCCAAATCGGGAGCCACATTTGATTGGGGGCTATATCTAGATCTGATCCGATCTTACCCAATTTTTGCATAGGTGTTTCTAGTTGGATTATAAGATGTTGTGCCAAATTTAAAGAAAATCGAGTATAATATGGGGTTTCTAGAGCGGAAAATGTCAAATCGGGAGCGACATTTGTATGGGGGCTATATCTAAATCTGAACCGATTTGCCCCAAATTAAATAGCGTTCGTCTTTGATCCACAAAACTTGCTTGTGCCATTTTTTGTTAAGATCGGACTATAATTGACCTGTAATTTGATTACAACAATAGATGGACAGACGGACATTGCTAAATCGACTCAGAAAGTGTTTCTAAGTCGATCGGAATACTTAAAAATGGGTCTAACTCGCTTCCTTTTGGGTGTTACAAACAAATGCACAAAGCCATAATACTCTCGTGGAGTGTATAAAAATGTTCAAAAACTTTTTGATCCGTTCTGCAGAGAATCCCACATATATTTTATATGTTTTTTTAATGTAGTGTTTGACGACTTTCGGAAGTGGGCGCAAAAAGCCCATACATTGAAGAGTTAGACGGTTAAATGTTCCTCGAACACAACCTTAAATCATTAGGGTAACCATATCATAAAAATGCTCAAAAAGTGGACAAATTGCACCAACCCCACCCCCTTTACATAATTTCAGGCGTAAACTTTAACGATGCCGATACACGAATATTTTGTTGGTTCACTATATCAGAATCCTTGCTGATATAGTGAACCAATAGTGTGATATAGTGTCAATTACTTTTAAAATGTTGAAATGGTATGTTAAGCCGGTTAGATTTTTTAATTGTTTTTACAATTTTATTTTTTATTTTGATTTTCGAAATGATTACATTAATACATTTTGTTGAGTTTTTAAAGTAGTGTTCTTAGATGCCTTGGTGGTAACATGATGGGATTTTTTAATATTTTAAATTTTTTTGCAAAATCAAGAATGATGAAAACTCAATAAAAACTACAACAAAAACATAGGTATTGGCAAAATATATATCGCACACTACAAAAAAATGAGAAAAATGTCCTACCAATTTTTTCTTGGATTTTTCATTGTTTATGAACTAATGAAAAAAACATCATTCTGATGATTTCTCAGTTGATTTTGCAAAAAAAAAAATCGGAAAAAATGAAGCTATCATTTCACCACTTCTAACCTCACACTCAGTCGCTAAAAAGACACATTATCCTCAACAAAATGGATAAATGTAATAATTTGGAAAATCAAAATAAAAATCAAGAAATAAATTTGCAAAAACTTTAAACGATCTAACCCGGCTATAACATAGCACTTCAACATTTCATTTTATATTTTTATGAGAAGAATACATACGCCAACTTTCAAAGCAATCGCAGCTATTCAGGTCAAAAATCATACCGCTTGACATGAAATGACTCATTTATTGTAATATAATTTAAAAGCCATAGCCTTGAACTTCTATAGATATTTTTAGGAAAATAAATCAATAAACATATCATCAGAAAGTTTTGGCATATGATCCCAACAAGCAAAGTAATACGAAAACGATTCGAAATAGACGATACGATTTCGAAGAATAATAATATTGCGTCAACAATCATATTCGAATTGCGGAAGTTACCGCAATTGGAGAAGTTTGTGCGGCCAGGGCAATACGAAAGCAATACATCCGGATGATAAATCGGCGATATTGCCAGATTATCATCCGCAAGAAATCTAGATGATATCGCCATAATATCACCTAGAAGATAAAAACGCCAGATAACCACCTAAAGACAAAAACGCAATTTTTCTTATTATTATGTTTTTCATATTTCAAAATTAATAATTACATAAAGTGGTGAATAAAGAAATACAATAACATCATAAATAAATCATAAAACAACTAAGAGTTATAAATTAAATAAAAAAGATTGAATATATTAAATAAATGGACATCAGAGAAAAATAATACAGATAGCAAGCTTATATTATACCAGTGCGGTTTTCGCCTTATGTTCTTTATTATTTCGATCTTTCGCATGTTAAAAATGTTTCTTGTTAATCAATTGGACGTTTTTTGCACTTGGGTTTGGAAAAGAACCAAAGCATATACCTGAAAATAAAACAAATAAAATGCATATAATTAGGGTTTGGGGTTTCCCGGACTTTTTTCATTTCCCGGGAAAACGGGAATGAAAAGTTTCAAAGGAAAAGGGAATCCCGGGAATTCCCGGGAAAACATAATTTATTTTAGGTACGTCCAATAAAGTTTAAAATATCAACATTGGTGTGCTTTTTAACCCATTAAAGTACACCGTACACGTCCGTGTAAACTTTTTAAAGGTTTTCGTACATTTTTGATCATTTTCAATATGAATGCAATTCTTAATAAAACTATATGACACAAGGAACAGAACAAAATAAAAATAATCTAAAAATATATTTTATTGTAGTAGTTATTACGAAAACATTTGAAAAGAAAATTAATAAATGAAAATAACATTAGGGTTTAAAATTTAGGGTTAAAATGCTGACATATTACAAATTAAAAACGAAACTTTTTATTAAAATATTTAAGAAAATATTTTCCATTTTAAAAATATTTTACATAGAAAGGATTGGAGAATTCATAATATTGGACACTAGCAGTACGCGCTGCTTCCCATCGGAAATCTATAATAATAATTTGGAAACCTCTTATTAGATAACTCTCATACAGAGTCAAAGGAATGTACTTGTCGTTTCAATTGGGTAGAAAAGAAAAAAATACAACCGCAGAGCCTTCTATAACCTCGATCTCATGTTTCTAGACGCAGCCGGCCACTTCATAACTTTTTGCACCTCTTTCCCAAAAAGTACACACTTTGAAAAAACATTAAAGGTAACATGTCTTTTTGCTTCCCCTAAAACATGTACTTTATTTGGTACCATGTTTATCCCTTGTCGTCCCGCATCCTCCTTATAAGTACAAATTTTGTAATGTCCATTTATGTTCCGCGTTTACGTAATTAATGGGTTGTACACCATTTTTATCCCGTTTTGTCCCGAGCGCACTTAAAAAGTACAAAATTTGACAAATCCAATTTGACTGCGCTTCTACATGGTCTGAGGAATTTACATATCAAATTTACGGTGGCACCATTTGTATCCCTTTTTGTCCCGATCACCCAAAGGTTGTGCTGAAGACTTCAGCACAACCTTTGGTCTTAAGCCAAAATAAATGACAACACGAAAACAAGAAATTTAATGTCAGCCATAGTATGATGTTTTTATTTCACGATAAAATCTTGCAAATATCTTCACAAAAAGTGTGTATTCCCCTATCTGATTTTCGCAATTTTCTTTCTATATAGTATAACTTAATTAATGCTCAAAATAATCAATAAAATATTTTTTAATATTTCCCGTATTCCCGGGAAATTTAAATTTTTCCCGGGAATTCCCGTCCAAATTTTTTCGGGAATTCCCGGAAAAAACGATTCGGGAATTCCAGGACCCCAAACCCTATATATAATACAAGCTATATTATTCAAAATTCCGCTTACCTACCTTTAAATGCAGAAATGTTATAATTTTTAGTCGATGGTTTCTCCTTGGTTCCCATCCAATGAGAGCGTGTCTGAAAACTACATGCCACTCCTCCAATTCGTTTTGAAAACATTGACTCTGTGAAATGCAAAAAAATTTAAATGTCTGATAAAATGTTATACCCAAAAGATGTGTATAAAAAATCTACTTATCAGTTGGCTTTTCATCACTTGATACTGATTTCATTTAAAACTTCGACTTCCAGCTTCTCTTTTACTTATAGCGTGTTATTTCATTTTACAATGCGCCTACATAATATGAAAAGAAGCACGGATTTCTCCAAAGATTTTTATTTTTCTTTTATTATTTCCGAAACATTCATACGAAAAATGACATCAAAATCAATATCGCCTATATTTCTTCAAAATGATACAAAGGTGATAAGAAAAAAATATTTTGATGAATTTCTTCAAAATGATAAATGGAAGATATTGCCGCAATATCTTCTTGGTGATATATCATCCAAATGTTTGTAGGGATTGCTGACTAAACCCTACAAACATTTGGGCGATATATCACCAAGGGGATATTGCGGCAATATCTTCCATTTATCATTTTGAAGAAATTCATAAAAATTATTTTTTCATATCATCCTTTTTTCATCTTGGAGAAATATTGGCAATATTGAAAAAAATGATTCTGTTGTCATATTTCGAATGAATGTTTGGCAAACAATAAAGAAAAATTGTCTTTTTATTGGAAATCCGTGCATATTTTATGGTTAAATACTGAAATGAATGAACTCACTCGATAAAAGGCGGCAGAAGATATTCTTCAAGAATAATGAAGTCGATAGCAAGTTTTCAACTGATCTGATGGGAAGACAATTGATAAGTTTATAATTGTTACACTTTATGTACGAATAGCAAAAAATGAATGGATATTTTTGCTATTCGTATAGACAATGTTTTTTAAAACGAATTGGAAGTGATGAAACTGACGTCTGTACTAGACACGCTCTTAAATGGATGTTATCTGATAATACAGCTTGTATTATATACATTTTATTTGTTTTATTTTCAGGTACATGTTTTGGTTCTTTCCCAAACACAAGTGCGAAAATATCAATTTGATTAACCAGAGTCATACGTGCGAATTACCGAATTAACAAACGAAATTAGGCGAAAACAGCAATGGTTAAATTTAACATAGCTTTTTGTAAAAATGTCATCCATTTAAATTGCAACAAGTGGCAATTGTTTTGTTTTATTGTCATTTACTTTCTTGTTATAGTTCATCGTTCACATCTTCTTGTAATTATTAATTTAGCTTTAATTAAAATATGAAAATGTGAAAAATTGCTTTTTGTCTTCCAGGTAGTTATCTAGTGATATCCCGTTTTTATCACCAGTTTATTTTGGCAATAACATCTAGATTTCTTCCGGATGATAATCTGGTAATATCGCCGATTTATCATCCGGAAGTATTGCTTTCGTATTGCCTTGGCGTATCGCCCTGGCCGCACAAACTTCTCTAAGTGATTGTTGCCGCAATATCATTTTTCTTCTAGGCGATACGATTTCGAATCTTTTTCGTATTACTTTGCTTGTTGGGAATAGGGATTATTTGTGACAGAATAGTTTCAGATAGGGAAAGTTGACGGACTACGGATATTAGAAGCGACATTGATTCTTAATACACATGCAAAAAATCAGCTGAATCCGTTGGATAGTTCGCGAGAAAATTACAAAACAAAAATGTCATGCATGAAAAACATTTTAGCCATATCTCCCGCGAAAATGATTTTACTGGTCTTTTCTAGGAAAAAAACGGCCAAATGTACCCATAAAGAGAGGAGCTAGAGGGTTAAGATCTTCCACAAAAATTATCCTCATAAAATTTCACAATATAGTTATGACACTAAGAAATCTCTCTGACATTAACTTACAACATTTTTTCATTTAGTAAAGGGTGGGCCATTTAAAATCATAAATCTGATTATTTTTTAAAATTTCTGGTTTTCTTGGAAAGGTTAAACTTTTTCATTTAATAGTGGAGCACAATATCATTCATATGACTACCATGACTGGCTCGGCTGTACCTCATCCGATCAACCCAATTTTTCAAAATCCAAAATTATTCTGAAATAAGTGCGAGAAATGTTCAGTTCCTGAGAACGATGACGAGTTGATGTTGATGGATGTTCGTGGACATTCTCAGCCACAGCAGCAATGTTTTCCCTCGGACGCACTGGACGAGAACGTACTCAGGTTTGTCCAATAACGATCCATTTTCATAGAACCAACACTCAGGGGATGTCCGCTATAAATGCATTGCATTGGCGTAAGATAGATAAGGTACAGGAAGGAGGGAGTAGTGTCTGTTGACATTTGTTTTAAACTTCTGTATATCATTACTGGCCTGAAAGATATTTACGGATGTCGATTCCATGTACGGATAGTACGGGCGAAGAACGAATTCATTCTGTAATGTGTGGTGCGGTCAGAATATATGGGTGAGAGTTCGTGGAAAGTCGGGTATCTCTACCGAACGTTCTCACGGGCGGTATAAGATCGCGAATATCCGAACAACAAACACCGTGAAAGTATCGATATAATAAGGACAAACAACCAACATTACGATGAAAATTTTCCACGTCAATTTCTTACAGTTTGCATTAGAGACGCACTACTTTGTAAGTAAGTTTTTAATATTTCCCAATTTTGTTCGAGCGCATAGCCTCCGATTTAGCAAATTTCAAACATAAACCTGAAAATATTGAATGTTATTCTACCTTTCTAAGTCGAAGTAATCGGCAGTTCAAATTTTAAATGGGCCTCCTATAGAGTGTGCTCGCTTCGACAAAAAAATGAAAATTTTTAATCCACTGTAAAAAGAAACTCAGACCAGCTGGACTATAAGTTTGTTCCACAAAAATGGTCTACTCAACACATCCCCTTGAGAATTATAACGCTATAACGTTCCAATCAAAAAGTCTAAATTTGTTGGACAGTGTTATTAATAAAATAAATTAAATATTTTAGGTGCATTAATAAAGTATAAATTTGTATTTTTTAAGCAAACATTTTTAAATTGTTAAGATTATACAAAACTAAAAATTATTTATTTATTAAAGTAATAGTAATAATAAAAAAAACTTTTTTGCCGAGCCACGATTCGAACCCGGGACCTTCTGGGTGCAGGTGAACACCTTACCTCTGTGACCACACTTGTGAAAATGCTATTCGTAAAATGTTACGGAATAATAACATATTATCTACTATTTTTGAAGTTGTTTAAAAGAACTTTCTCGAAAGCGGGAAAAATGTACATTTGGATTTTGAGATACGTTTAAAGTGTGCTTCCTACGTAAGTACTTCCAACAAGAAGCTGTTAATGACATTTATAATCTCCAATGTAAACATGACATTATTATTGTCTCACAAATCTTTGCAAAAAGCATAAAAGCATAATGCTGCAATTTAATGAGACGTCATACAAAACAATTTATTTACATTTCCACTCCAGTGATCTGATGCGAATGAATGCAAATGGAATGGAATTGAAGCACGGGCGGGGGCCTGGATGTGAAACACATAAATTGCTTGTGATGATGATGATTACATTCATTGAATTTGATTAAGTCATTTCACATGAAAATGCAAAAATAAAAAATGTGCAAAAATTAACCAACTTAAAAAGCAATTAACGCAAAACTGTTGTTTTACAATTTAAATTTTTAAACATTTGCACACAGAGCAGTAGGCAGCACTGAGGGTATTCTAGAGGTATGTATGCTGTTGAGACTGGAGAAAATGAAGAAAATATTATCGGTCTGATAACACTATGCGTCATGTAAAACATTTTTTGATGTATTTTGGCTTTCTAAACTCGAAAACAATATTAGAACAGGTAATAAAAATGATATTGCAGCAACAATCATATTCGTATTGCGGAAGTCACCTCACTTAGAGAAGTTTGTGCGGCCAGGGCGATACGCCAAGGCAATACAAAAGCAATACTTCCGGATGATAAATCGGCGATATTACCAGATTGTCATCCGGAAGAAATCTAGATGATATTGTCAAAATGAACTGGTGATAAAAACGGTATATCACTAGATAACCACCTGGAAGACAAAAAAAGCAATTTTTCACATTTTCATATTTTAATTAAAGCTAAATTAATAATTACAAGAAGATGTGAACGAAGAACTATAATAAGAAAGTAGATGACAATAAAACAAAACAATTGCAACTTGTTGCAATTTAAATGGATGAAATTTTTACAAAAAGCTATGTTAAATTTAACCATAGCTGTTTTCGGTAATTCGCACGTATGGCTCTGGTTAATCAAATTGACATTTTCACACTTGTGTTTGGGAAAGAACCAAAACATGTACCTGAAAATAAAACAAATAAAATGTTTATAATACAAGCTACAGTGGCCGACAAAAGTCAACATACGACCCACATTTTTGCGTTTTAGCGAGTTCCAAAAAATATTTGAAAAAAAGTAATGATGCGGTTTTGTTTGAAATCGTTTTTTATTCATATAACAATAACAAAATGCTTTACTTCAATATAAACTTAAAAGATATTGGCAAAATAAACAAAAAACACCTTGACAAAAGTCTACATACGACATAGCATCCCATGCTTTACGTCATTTTTTATAATGTACTTTATATGAGAATTGACGAAATTTGTATTGTCATTTGTCTTGTGCTTGCTCTTCTTTAAATAAATATAATTCAAGAAACATTAGTCCGCGAAAATGGCTTCTCGTAAAGAAATTGCAACTGATATTCGAAATTTAGTAATAAAATGCAGAAACGAAAGGAAATCTTTAGGCGAAATAGCTAAAATGGTTAATTTAAGTAAATCAACTGTCCAAACTATATGCAAAAACTTCGAAAATACGGGTACTGTTGAAAATAAGCCCAGAAGTGGGCGTCCAAAAGAACTTAGTCGACGAGATGAAAGCTTTATTTTAAAAGAAGTTAATGAAAACCCGAAAGTGAATGCTACAATGTTGCCCAAAAAAACTCGCAGAAAGGTCGGATACAATTGTACATCCAAGAACAATTCAAAGAAGTCTGAATAATAATGGTTTCCGAAACAGAACGCCACGCAAAAAAACTCTTATAAGTGAAAAGAATCGTAATTATTAGATTAGACTTCTGGAAGCGGGTTTTATTTACGGACGAGTCGAAGTATAATATATTTGGGAGTGACGGGAGAGCCAAAGTATGGAGAAAAGCGAATACGGCAATGAATCCGAAGAATTTACTTGCTACGGTAAAGCATGATGGTGGCAACGTAATGGTTTGGGGTGCCATCGCGGCGTCTGGAGTTGGAAATCTTGCGTTTATTGAGGGTAACATGGATCGCTATCAATATAAATCCATATTGGAACAAAATCTGAAGGCATCGGTCGATAATTTAAACCTCGGAGAGCGCTGGATTTTCCAACAAGATAACGATCCGAAGCACACAGCCCAATTTGTTAAAGATTGGCTGATTTACCATGCTCCAAGACAACTTTATTCGCCGCCACAAAGCCCCGACCTGAATATTACTGAACATGTGTGGGAGATTCTGCAACGCAGGATCCGAAAACATCACATAACTAGCGCCCAAACGCTAAAAAACAAGCTGGAAGAGGAATGGCGACAAATATCACCTGCGGAATTGGAAAACTTAGTTGTATCAATGCCCAGACGATTGCTGGCTCTTGTAGATGCTCATGGTGGACCAACAAAATATTAAATTATATAATAGTATCATTTTGTCACGTTAAATTGCATTTTTTATGTCTCATCTCAAACCGTATGTAGACTTTTGTCAAGTTTTTTTCTGCGTATTCTGTTAATATCTTTTGTGTTTATATTGAAGTAATGCATTTTGTTATTGTTATATGAATAAAACACGATTTCAAACAAAACCGCATCATTACTTTTTTCAAATATGTTTTGGAACTCGCTAAATCGCAAAAATGTGGGTCGTATGTTGACTTTTGTCGGCCACTGTATATTATTCAAAATTTCCTTGCAGACCTTTAATTGCAGACATGAAGTTACGTTTTTGAATCGATGACTTTTCCTTGGTTCACATCCTAATAAATTTGACTTCAACCCGTCAGATAACATCCATTTAAGAGCGTGTCTAGTACAGACGTCAGTTTCATCACTTCCAATTCGTTTTAAAAAACATTGTCTATACGAATAGCAAAAATATCCATTCATTTTTTGCTATTCGTACATAAAGTGTAACAATTATAAACTTATCAATTGTCGTCCCATCAGATCAGTTGAAAACTTGCTATCGACTTCATTATTCTTGAAGAATATCTTCTGCCGCCTTTTATCGCGTGAGTTCATTTTTCAGTATTTAACCATATAATAGGCACGGATTTCCAATAAAAAGACAATTTTTCTTTATTGTTTGCCAAACATTCATTCGAAATATGACAACAGAATCAATTTTTTTCAAAATTGTCAATATTTCTCCAAGATGAAAAAAGGATGATATGAAAAAATAATTTTTATGAATTTCTTCAAAATGATAAATGGAAGATATTGCGGAAATATACCCTTGGTGATATATCGCCAAATGATTGTAAGGCAAGCTTAAGTCGGCTTAACCGACTTATATGTACCCTCACTCTCAGAGAACATATATACGGAAGTAATAAGGAAATAGGATAATTAGTGTGGAACGTACTAGGAGGTTCCAGTCACATGGCCCGAGCTTCCACATTTATAAAACAATTGTAAAAACATGATCAAATATCAAGTCATAGTGGATTCCATGCACCAGTATAGAAATGATGAAGGATTTAAGTTTACCTAGGATAGAGACAATTGTGTGGAGGTACAAGAAGGGGCGTGGCTAAAGCGTAAATATTTTTTAGGTTTAAAGTGATTATAAAAACATGTTCAACTATCAAATTGCAAATGTTTTTGACTACCCGTATGGATGTTATGTCGGTTTTGTTGTAACCAAAGTTTATGTCACTTTGTGTGGGAGGTACCAGAAGAGATGTGGCAGTATCGCCCATATTCCATGCGAATGTAACTTCTATAAAAGTATTGCCAAATATCAATTTTCATAGTATTCCGATTATCTTTATAGAAGATATAACAGCTTTAATTTTGCATAGTTTTGGGTGATTTGTGTGGGAGGTATTGGAAAGGGAGTCTTTATAATCACACTTAAAGTGATTATAAAACAAGTAAGGAAAGGCTAAAGTCAGGCGGGGCCGACTTTATGATACACTCCACTTTCTATCCGAATACAATGCAATTCGGTGAAAAAGTGAAAACGGGAAGGTTTTTTGTATCCTGTAAGTGTATGTGTTTGTCAAAAAATGTTAAATCGGAAAGGACATTTTTATGAGGATATATTGAAACCTGGAACGAAATAGGTGAAATATAAAATGTATAGTTTGGCCAAAATCCGTTAAACTTTTGAGAGCAACATTTGTATTTGGGCTATATTTAAATCTGAACCGCTCTTACCTACTTTCACCATAGTTTTATTTAGTTGGATAAGATGTTGTGCCAATTTTAAAGAAAATTGGGTACAACATGAGGCTTCTATAGCGCAAAAGTCAAATCGGGAGCGACATTTGCGTGGGGGCTATATCTAAGTCTGAACCGATTTGACCAATTTTCACCATAGACGTTCATAGTTTAAATATAAGATGTTTTGTCAAATCTGAAGACAATCTGATACAATATGTGGTTTCTAGAGCGGAAAAAGTCAAATCGGGAGTGAAATTTGTATGGGAGCTATATATAAATCTGAACCGATCTAACACATTTTTACCAGAGGTGTTTCTAGTTGAAATATAAGATGTTTTGCTAATTTTAAAGCAAATCTGTTGTAATATGTGGTATCTAGAGTGAAAAGAGTCAAATCGGGAGTGAAATTCGTATGGGGACTATATCTAAGTCTGAACCGATTTTCTTCAAATTAAATAGCGTTCGTCCTTGTCTCGACAAACTTCATTGTGCAAAGTTTCATTTAGTTATGTCTACAATTGCGACCTGTATCGTGATTACAAGAATAGATGGACAGATGGACGGACGGACATTGCTAAATCGACTCAAAAAGTGATTCTAAGTCGATCGGTATAATTAACAATGGGTCTATCTCGTTTCATTTTGGGTGTTACAAACAAATGCACAAAGACATAATACTCTCGTGGAGTGTATAAACATTATCAAATACCAAAATGTAACTTATTCCAAATACTCTTGTGAAAGTTACAGTTTAAGTTTTAATTAGTTTAAATGTAGAATCAGAAGTGGCGTGGCAATTTCGCCCATGTACGAACTTGAACTAAGTTTGAGAAAAGTATTATCATGTGCAAAGTTTTAATTGATTCCTTAGCTCCTTTCGAGAGTTATCTGGTACACCAGCCAGCCGGACGGACGGACATAGCTTAAACAACTTAAACAAGTAAGAAGGCGTTAAGTTCGGCCGGGCCGAATCTTATATACCCTCCACCACGGAGTGCATTCCACAGCACCATTAAAGGATGTCGCAGATTAAAGGATGTTGGCTTTACATAGAAGCACAGTACCATATTACGAAAATTGTGATATTTTTATGCACATTACTATATTTGTTTACTATTTCAAACTATAATGTATACTTATGCGCACTGTTTAAAAAAACTAATATATATAAATAAAATGCTGAAATTGCCATTAGAAAGAAGCATTTTCAGATACAGACAAAGTGATAAGCAAAGTATAAATTTTAAAGATATCCCCATTCGCTCCATTCTCCGCCCAAATGTACAAATTTCGAAAAAACCCTTTTTCGAGACTTCATAGTCAGAATGTATACACCGAATTTCATGATTTCAACTTCAGCGGTTTGATAGGTCCCATTTTTATCCCTCTTTTTAATTATATCCCTTAAAAGTACAAATTTCGAAAAATCCCTCTATTTTACTTGTCTATGCAATTAGAGGGATGTACACACCGAATTCATGATTCTAGCTGTTGTCGTATCATTGGTACCATATTTTATCCCTTTTTGTACCATTTCGCCCGCTACAACTTTTATTTTCTTTGTGGTGCTTCCAAGCTACAAGAGGAATGTCCGCAACAAATTGTAACTGTATGAAAATAAGAAATTGAATTAATAAGCCAAGGCTGCCAATATTTGTATACTATATATAATGGAAATAACACTTCAATTAATAAAATAAATATAAGGGAGCAATCATAAATACACTAAATATTGGGGGATAGAGAGTGTATTTTCAGCTACAGTCGTTTGGTTGGTTGTATTTCCATCCTATTTTAATTTCAAAAGTATAAATTTTGAAAATACCTCATCTCTCACGTACGCAGTATAAGACAACTTCATGATTCTACCATTTTTTTGTCGTAAAAGCAACAAAATAAAGTACGAATTTGGAAAAAAAATATTTTACGTGGCTATGTAGTCAGAGGAATGTATACACCGAATTCCATGATTCTATCAGTGGCCATTTTTTTGGTACCATTTTTATCCCCTTTTTCCAATTTAGCCCCCTCAAGAGTATGACTATCTAAAATCTCTTTATTTTACGTATCTACACAATTAGAGGGATGTACACACTGAATTTCATCATTCTAGCTGTATTCGTTTATTTGGTACTATTTTTATCCCCTGTAGCCATTGTATCCCTTGAAAGTACAATTTTGGAAAAAAACGTTTTATTTTTCGTATCTACGCAGTCAGAGGAATGTATACTCCGAATTTCATGATTCTAGCTGCTGTCATTTGGTAGGTACTATTTTATCCCCTTTTTCCATTTGAACCCCAAAAAGTACGAATTTTGGAAAGTTCTTTTATTTTACGTGTCTACGCAATCAGAGGAATGTATATATCGAATTTCATTATTCTAGGTGCAGCCATTTGGTCGGTACTATTTTTATCCCTCTATCCCCATTTAAACCCTTAAAAGTAAAAATTTAGAAAAAATACTTGTATATTATGTATCTACTCTATTAGAGGTATGTACACGCCAAATTTCGTGTTTCTATCTGTTGTCGTTTGATAGGTGCCATTTTTATCCCTTTTTGTACCATTTCGCCCCCTACAAAAAAATCACTCTATGGTGGCCTTTTATGCTATAAAGGGAATGCGCATTGCAAATATCAAGTAAATACAAGCTAATATGTTCAAAAAACATGCTGAAATACTGTAAATATTAGGGGTATTTTCAGTCCTTGTGAGGGAAAAATTTTTCCCTCTGGGCCGATTTCGTCCACTTTCAATCCCAACCGATCTACAACCATAAGAAACATTTAGGGAAAATTTGAACCTCCTAGCTCATTTCGTTCGACCGCTATCGTGCTTTCAACAGACAGAGAGACAGACGGACATGGCTACATCGTCTTAGAATTTTACCACGACCCAGACTATATATACTTTATGGGGTCTCCGATGAATATTTCAAGGTGTTACAAACGGAATGACAAAGTGAATATACCCCCATCCTGGAGGTGGAGGGTATAAAAATCGTGAAACGGATTTGGTCAAAACATACTTGGCATCTTAAGTCACTACTTACACTTTTTTCTGTCCCAAATGACATGTACTCACCTACTCTGTAGAGTGAGGGTATAAACACGTTTATGGTATTTTATATTTAAGTTTGTACTAAAATTTCAATTGTTGGCAAAGGTACCTTAAACATTTGTTCTCTTTTCCGATAACAGGTTATATGTTAAATTATAGGTACTCATGGCTGGCCACAAATATTGGGAATTACACTTTCACATAGAAATGGTGGTTTAGGAACTGTCTTCAAACATTTGTGAAAAAAAATTCTTGTTTTGATGAAAATCTATTTTTGTTGGCACGAAAAAAAAACATAAAAATAGAAACAAATATTTTTAATGGGTAACATCCCAACTCAAAAAACATTACTTATTTGTAAAAAATCTACGGATAAATGTATAAGTTATGATACTCTTTGTAGACGAAAAAGTAGATTACCCTAATATAAAAAGACACAACTGATATTTTTTGCAAATCTAGATTTTTGTTTATTTTAACAATAGACGGGAATTGCCCTAATATTATCCTAATATAAAATAAGACTTAATTGTTTTTTGCAAATCTAGATTTTTGATTATTTTAATAAAAAAAAAGCAACTTCAGTCACAATTAACAAAAATGTCGATTTGCAAAATATATGAGTTAAGACTTTTTTATATTAGGGTAACGATATAACGATTGATGTTTGTGTTAGAATGTTGGCCGTTAAAAATAAAACAAAATATTTTTGCTGACTTTATTTCCTTTTTTTATGATTTTTTCGTGCCAGCTACACAGAAAAAAATAGAAATCAGTATCAATCACGAAAATTGTATATTTGATAACTTTTTTCTTTAGTTTTCCTGTTACACAGAAAAAAGTGGAAACTCAAATCAATTACGAAATTCGCCAGTTCAAGTATTTTTATATTTAACTTTCAGCCAATGAAAAAATTGTAAATTCAAGTACACAAATTGTAGGTGAGTAATTGAATCAATTTCAATAAAATGTGTAATTCATTTCACATTCTTTTCGAGTAGATGCGTAATCAACTTATGTGTGGAGATAATCAATATTTAATATTTGTTTTCAATTAACCCTTTCGAAACGGTTTTTTTTTTTAAATACGAACTCTTTTTTGATGGGTATTGGTTAGTTATAGTTCCAATAATTGTCCATAGGGTGCGTTTCGCGAAAGGATAACCAGAACAAGGAAAATGTCCTGGGACAAATATGTCCCATCAGTAAGTGCGGATGGGACACATATGTCCCAATAGTAACGAAGTAAGGCAAAACTAAAATAACATAATATATGTAAACTTCAATGCTGTTTTATTAATTTATGAAACAAACAAGTTAGAATTGAATATGTGTCATATACAATGAAAATGTATGTTAATTAGTATGATATTAGGCGAAACACAGCTTGCACAAAGGAATATTGCAAGAAACGCACATCATTTTCGTACGATGCTCTTTGTTATCATTTGAACAGCTTCTGCAACGACGGCGTGTTTTCCCCTCGATAGGAAGATGTTCTCCAACACCAGAAAGTGTTTTTGATCGCTCTGATGGGCGACCACTCGTGCTACGACGTTTAATTGTTGCTCTCTCTCTTTTCCATAATGAAGAAGCTGCACCGCCAATTCAGCGAGAAAGGAAATTAATGGTACCTTCACATGCCGAGAATCCAAGCATTGGAGACGGAAACCATTAGCAGTTTTTGAAAAACTCTCTTCCACCATTTTCCAGATTTCCTGTCAGGATCATAAAGAGATGAAAATTGATCTGAAAGATCTACACCATCCATGTATCTATTATAATAGGCAATGGGCTCAGGGCATGCAACATCAAGGGCTTCTCCTTTTTTGTTGGTTCTTTGAACGGTCGTTACGATATCATTGTGGCAATTGGTGAGTAACAAAACCTCCTTTGTATCTTGCCATTTACAAAGCATAGTACCGCTGCTGTTATACTTGAAAACATAGTCACCTCTTTCTAATTTTGGTCCATCAAGATTTGGTAAGAATTTCTTATTTTTCATAATGGTACCAACTAAACCAAAATCCAAAGTCTGCGCTAAGTTGACAGTAGTAAAGAACCGATCGCAGCATATAACGGTGGAAGGATTTGAGATTGTGGAACACAGAGAACACAAGCATGCGAAAACGATCATATTACTGTTGGGACAAATATTTATAGAAATAGTTGGGAGTAATTGCGTTTCAGTTCGATTAGAAAACTCAATGGGACACATGTGTCCCGTCAGTGTCGAAAGGGTTAAACGTAAAATCGACTTGATTGAGAAAATTATCAAAATTTTTAAGTTATTTTCAATTAAATGTGTAATCAACTTGAGTGAGAATGTGATCAATATATTTTTGTTTTTGCTATTAAATGTGTAATTAGTTTGAGTACGAAATTAATTAACTTTTTATACAATTCTCAATTGAATGTGTATTCAATTCGATTAAGCGTGTAATCAAATCCAGGGAGCCCAAACCCCTATTAAAATACCAAAAAAGAGTAGTATTAAGTTTTTTATTGATAATAGATTTTTTTGAGATTGTAGAATATATTTTTTTGGAATTTTGTATAATTATTACAAATTAATATTTGGTTTGAAGCAATAACAAATTCTTATTTCTTATTTACTGAGCATTAAGACTCAAAATTTCAGATTTAGTTATTGAAACTTTTGATTTTTTTGTTGGAATGTCATAAAAAAGCCTTGTAAAAATAATAGAAAATTTCCGATTCTTCGAAGTACTGTAAGTTGAATACATAAAATATTCTAAATAAAATATCTACAGCATTTAAAATTGTTAGAAAGGGGTATTTTATACCATCAAAGAAAATAAATATGGACTGTATATTAGTAATGTCACCGACTAATAGTAATTTTGGTTGAATATTTCTATTTTGAAGTTTTAAAAGTTTAGCATCTTATTCATCCTTTGTGTCGGCTATAATAGCAAAAGCTTCTTGATAATCCATAACAGTATGTTTCTTTCTATTCTTCGCACCGTTTTCATCAAAAGTAACTCTTTGCTGAGGAGGAAACAAATGATGCAAAACCCAAAATAAAACATTCAGCAGCTTATTTAGGATGCCCCAAATTTGTCCATAAAAGTTCCACTTACATTTATTTGTTAATAATACACTAATTGCAGACAATTTATCTTTTTCACATGACCCGTCAAACAAACGACAACAATTTGATATGCACTCTTTGAAGGACGAAAGATAACTAAAGAAAACTTCTTGTTTGTTGTTTTGTGTGGCGCCGCTCTGCTGCTGTAGCAAAAGAAAACAAGTAAGGAAAGGCTAAAGTAGGGCGGGGCCGACTATGTGATACACTCCACTTTCTATCAGAATACAATTCAATTCAGTAAAAATGTGACAACGGGAATAATTTTTATGTTTCCTAATCACTGGCCAATATGACCTGGTCCAACTTGTCAAATAGAGAATAATATTTGTATCGGGGCTATATCCAAACATGGAATAAAGTGACTAACTTTCACAAAAAGTTCTTCCAGTTGAAGTATAACGTGTTATGCTCAATTTTAAGAAATCTCTGAAAATACGCTGTTTCTGGGGGAACGAAATTTGTATGAGAGCTATATGTAAATCTGAACCGATATAACACATTTTTACCACAGGTGTTTCCAGTTGAAATATAAGGTGTTTTGCGAATTTTTAAGAAAATATGTTAAAATATGTGGTATCTAGAGTGAAAAGGGTCAAATCGGGAGTGAAATTCGTATGGGGGCTATTTATAAATCTGAACCGATCTAACACATTTTTATCACATGTGTTTCTAGTTGAACTATAAGATGTTTTGCCAATTTTGAAGAAAATCTGTAGAAATATGTGGATTCTAGAGCGGAAAAATTCAAATTTGGAGTGAAATTTGTATGGGAGCTATATATAAATCTGAACCGATCTAACACATTTTTACAACAGTTGTTTCCAGTTGAAATATAAGGTGTTTTGCGAATTTTGAAGAAAATCTGTTAAAATATGTGGATTCTAGAGCGGAAAAATTCAAATTGGGAACGAAATTTGTATGGGAGCTATATATAAATCTGAACCGATTTGAACTATTTTTGCCACGGTGTTTCTAGTTGAAATAGAAGATGTTTTGCAAATTTTTAAGAAAATCTGTTGAAATATGTTGTATCTAGAGTGAAAAGGGTCAAATCGGAAGTGAAATTCGTATGGGGGCTATATCTAAATCTGATTTTTTTCAAATTAAATAGCGTACAATTGCGACCTGTATCGTGATTACAACAATAGATGGACAGACGGACATTGCTAAATTGACTCAGAAAGTGATTCTAAGCCGATCGGTATAAATTACAATGGGTCTATCTCCCTTCCTTTTGGGTGTTACAAACAAATGCACAAAGACATAATACTCTCGTGGAGTGTATAAAAATAGTTAAAAAGTGATATATTGAATTAAAACAGTGACTGATTTTTTCGAAAATATTCAATCATAAAAGTTGCTGATTCGATTACAGCAGTCATTGATTTTTCTGAAAATGTTTAATGAATTGTATTGTTATATCGATTAAAAAGTTATTGGATTTAGTGAAATAAACCATTCGTCGGCATGGTCTGAAGATCGTCTGAAGTCTTCAGCAAAACACAAAATTAGCAAAAAGGCAAGTGAGACCTTTACTGTTGCAGCTAAAAGTTGACTGCACAATTTCGATGGGCGCTACACCATCTCGTCAGAACTTTCGCAACGTATGTTTGTCTCGGACTTAAATCAGGGTTCATATTAGTTAGTACCAGCGTTCACATATGACAAATGAGAAGCGCTGATAAACAAAATATTCCACCGAACTAAGTCGACACACTAAAAGTCTCACTTTGCCAATTCGATACATGCGCTCGCAACAATGCAAAGGTTGTTATTGTACGGTATGGTCCGTCTTCACTGTACCTCGTGTGTATTGTTGTTGTTGTTTGTATGTATAATTGTATAAATATGTATATATATTTTCAATAGAATTTGAGAAACATTTATATAAAAAATCTTTGTCGTTTTTCTCGAACCAACTTTTTGATGTATGCGACCAATGAGTTCTGTGTAATGTAATTCAAAATGTGTTTTAGGCGTCTTCGATTTGAGTTGTTGACAACACGCGTTAACCACGACTTCTTTCTAAGAAATGATAAATGATGAAACGAAAACAAAAACAATAATCATTTTCATTGTTCCGAGCACTGTTTTAATCAGTTTTTTATATTCTCTGTGGAAGTTGTTTTTGAAATATATGGAATTAATTCAATGAAAGTTTTAACTTTTTAGATTTCTGCAATAAAATTAGTGATTGAAATTTTATAGCAACAATTTTTTCTGTGTATGCTATAAATTAAAAAAAAATATTTTTTCCCCAAATTTTTGGGGCTGTTCCTAAACCACTGCTTCTAAGTGAAAGTGTAATTTGCAACACATGTAGACATCATAATTACTTTTAATTGAACATATAAGCAGGTGTAATCGGACCAATATATATCTATATACATAAAAATGAATCTGTGTTTGTAAGTTTGTATGTTTGTTTGTTCTTTATAGCAGCCTAAACTACTGAACCGATCTCCTTAAAATGTTCAGTATGTTCATGCTGAACCGGTGCTGAAAATAGGCTATATACATTTTTGATATTTTCAGTGGGCGTGGCACCTCCCACACAAATTGGGGTTTTATTCGTTTTTTATAAATTAGCATATTCGGAGAACTGTTGCGGGTAGAGTCTTGCATTTTTGGGAAAGTTTACTAATTATTATTCTGCACAATTTTGACAAATGTGGGCGGTATTGGAAAAGTGGGCGTGGCGCCTCCCATACGAAGTTAAAACCCAATTTTGAATATTGTCAGTTCTAGGACACCTAGAGTGCTGCAATTTCGTGTAAGTGCATCTAACATCAATATGCGTAGTTGTGCCAAAAATGGGCGATATTGAAAAAATGGGCGTGCTACCTCCCATACGAAGATAAAACCCAATTTTGAAGATTGTCAGTTCCATGACACCTAGAGTCCTGAAATTTTGTGTAAGTGCATCTAGCATTTGTGTAAGTGCATCTAGTTGTGCCAAAACTGGGCGGTATTGGAAAAGTGGGCGTGGCACCTCCCATACGAAGTTAAACCCCAATTTTGAATATTGTCGGTTCTATGACACCTAGAGTGCTCAAATTTTGTATACGTGCATCTAGCATCAATGTGCGTAGTTGTGCCAAAAATGTGCGGTATTGTGGCACCTCCCATACGAAGTTGTTTTCGAATATATTCAGTTCTATAACAGCTACAATGCTGAACTTTCGTGTGAGTGCATCTAGCATATACCTGCGTACTTGTGCCAAAAATGGGCGGTATTGGAAAAGTGGGTATGGTATCTCACATACAAAGTTAAAACCTATTATCGAATATTGTCATCCCCCCCCCTCAGAGAATATATTTAAATTTATATTCTAAATACATATATATACATATATTTTGACAATCATTTAACATTAATTTAACATATACGGTTATCACGTAGACAAGCTTCGCCGTAGCAAGGCACGCGCAGACAAGGACCACAACCACAATCAAACGGTTTGGCGCGTCTATCCACCATACAAATCAATGGAGGAGCCACACCAGATAATTCGCGTAATCGTTTCTTCCTACAATACAAATACATAAATTCAAATTAATAAAACGAAAACACTTTTTTGAATAGACAGAAAAATCGATTTGACAAAAACCCTGGTTTTTATCGCATAGTGTTGAATGAGATTTTTAAGAATTTGATTTGGATACGCTACGAAGCCCCTATTTTGTGAGGTTCGGAAAAAATACATGAGCCAGAAATAGTGTCGCTGGTCGGGGTCAAAGTTGAGGGAAAATGGGTAAAAATAAACAAAAAGCCCCAGCATTGCCTCGGAGGTGTTGTATTAATATAGCAATGTGCTGTGCCGTACAATATTGTACATTTTACTGCCCTAGAAATTTGTATAAAAATGTTGTATTTGTATGGGAAGGATAACAGGAAGTCTATCAACTTTTCTTCCTAAGGAGTGGTAATAGTGCGTTGGTATGTTTGGAGAAAATTAATGGTAGTAAGGTCTCCCCTCTAGGTGCTACTGAGGGACAGTTTCGGGCCTTTCTTTCATTGAAAATAAACAAATGTATAGAGCCGACCTTGAGCGTGGGTTTATTCTGAGAAAATGTTGGGGCTGAAAAAATATTGGAGATTGGTCATACATTTGACTCCACTAGGGGCCTCTTTGGGACAGTTAAAGTGGTGGGAGCAAATTTTATATAAAAACAAGTAAAAACGGCGTTAAGTTCGGCCGAGCCGAACTTTATATACCCTCCACCATGGATTGCATTCCACAGAGGTTGTCGATTTTCGTAGAAGTGCAGTAATATTACAGGAAAATATAATTTTTTTAATATAGCCAAACCAAAACAAATACAAATATTGAAAAAATAATTTTGTAAATAAATATAATATTTTAATTATTTCAAGCCACGCTTATAAGGTAATGCTACCATGCGTCAATTCAAAAAATAAATATTCTTATATTTATATTTTAAAAAATATTTTCAAAGCCATAAATATTGGTTGATAGTGGGTGCTACAGTTGGTTGTATTTCCATTCTATTTTAATTCCAAAAGTACAAATTTTGAAAATCCATTATCAGACGTACATAGTGCAAAATAACCTAACTTCATGATTCAACCAATTTTTGCCGTAAAAGAAAAAGCACGAATTTGGAAAAAAAACTTTTTATTTTGCGTGTCTATGCAGTCATAGGAATGTATACACCGAATTACATGATTCCAGCTGCGCCCATTTGGTTGGTACGATTTTTACCCCTTGACGTTTCTACGCAATTAGAATTTCATCATTCTAGCTGTAGTCGTTTAGTAGGTACTATTTTTATCCCTCTGTACCATTGTATCCCTTGAAAGTACTAATTTCGAAAAATTCGTCTATTTTCCGTGTCTACCCAGTCAGAGGAATGCATACTCCGAATTGCATGACTCTAGCTGCGGTCATTAGATTGGTACTATTTGTATCCCCTTTTTTCATTTCAACCCCAAAAAGTACAAATTTTGAAAAATTGGTGTATTTTACTTATCTATGCAATCAGGGGAATGTATACACCGAATTGCATTATTCTAGGTACAGCCGTTTGGTTGGTACCATTTTTATCCCTCTATTCCTATTTTACCCCTTAAAAGTACGAATTTGGAAAAAAATACTTTTATATTATGTATCTACTCAATTAGAGGAATGTACACTAGGGCGTACCTCAAAAAAAAAGTTCGCCGTACACCTTCGAATATGAAGTATTATTGAAAGGTAGTTTCAAAAAAAAAATTTTTATTTTTTTATGCCGAACGTAGGGGTCGCGCTTTTACATTTTTCTATATAACTTGTATTTATAAACGGATTTTAAAGTGTGATACATCGATGTTTTTGTCTCGACGAGGCCGATTTTTTTGTCTTTGAAGTCATTGAGCTCAAGCACCCCCTTCTGGTACTTACCCATCATTTCTCAGTTGCTACTACCCTAATGTACCACTCTAATAATCGAAAATTAAAGCTCGCATAAAATCATGAATCATGTTTGAGCTCAATGACTTCAAAGACAAAAAAATCGGACAAAAACATCGATGTATCACACTTTAAAATCCGTTTATAAATGCAGAAGTTATATAGAAAAATGTAAAAGCGCGACCCCTACGTTCGGCATAAAAAAATAAAAAAAAATTTTTTGAAACTACCTTTCAATAATACTTCATATTCGAAGGTGTACGGCGAACTTTTTTTTTTTACTTGTAACCTGGTACGCTCTAATGTACACACCGAATATCGAGTTTCTAGCTGTTGTCGTTTAATATGTACCATTTTTATCCCTTTTTTGCCCCATTTCACCCCTTCAAATAAGAATCACTTTAAGGTGCACGTTTTTGCTATACCAAATATCAAGCAAATATAAACAGACATATCCAAAAAACATGCTTAAATACGCTAAAATATTAGGGATTATTATGGGTATTTTTAGTCCTTGTGAGGGCCCTTTGGGCCGATTTCGCCCCATTTCCCGATCTACGACTATAAGACGCATTTATGGAAAATTTGAACGTTCTAGCTCCTTTCGTTTAGATGCTAGCGTGCTTTCAAAAGAAGGACGGACCCATGTCTTAGAATTTTATGACGATCAAGAATATATATACTTTATAGGGTCTCAGGTCGATATTTCAAGGTGTTACAAACGGAATGACAAAGTTAGTATACCCCCATCCTAGAGGTGGAGGGTACAATAATGTTTGTATGGGAGCCCCCCTTAAGGAGTGTGGATAAGAGGTAAGTGTGTTCGGAAAAAATGTTAGAGAGGGAAAATTAATGGTGGTTGGTCGTACATTTAACCCAGATAGAGGCAACTCCGGAACATTTTTGGGTCTTGCAGTCATAAAAAAGTATATATAAAAAAAAAAAAAAACAAAAAATGTATAAAGACCACCTTAAGGGTTGAAGATAGAAGGTAGGTATATTTAGAGAAAATATGTGGATTGGAAAAATATTGGGAGTCGGTCATACATTTGACTCCACTAGCAGACTCCTTGGCCCAGTAAGAGCGGTGGGAGTAAATTTTTTTGTAAGGGAGCCCCATTAAGGAGTGGGGATGTGGGGGTATGTGTGCTCGAAAAAAATGTCGGGGAAGGAAAATTAATGGGACTCGGTCTTACATTTAACTTCTCTGAGGGCAACTCCGAGGCACCACCCCCATTTTTTTGACTCATGATTTTTTTTCCGATTCATTGCAGCAGTGACAGTTTTTCAATATAACTTCGTACATGCAACGACATTATTTCGCTGATGCAATGACATTAATTCATTATTATGCATTATTTCGATTATGTAATAACAAT